>APFE031296870.1:26734-45499 GCA_000404065.3 Pinus taeda | reverse complement strand
GCTGCTATATTGATGATCAACGTAGAGGAGCTTATGTATTGTGTATGTTTTCCGCAATAGTACATGATCAGGATAATCTCCATTGAATATGTGTTAAATTATTCAAAATTTCTACAGATATAATTGATGAAATGAAGGTTAGTAATGGACAAGGCTTTCAAGATAAAGGTAACATGGAAGGATATTCTTCTCTTAGCATTAGTGATGAGATTATTGAGACCTTTGGATACCAAAAAAAAAAAGGAAAGCAGAGAGAGGAGAGCCCTGGAGAAGGCCCCTTGGAGCATGGAATAAAGGATAAGCAGAGTCATTTATCAAAACAACAAAAGAAAAATTATGGAGGCATCTCATAACCCAGGCTATGAAGTTTGGGTTGAAACTGAGTTAATCTTACTAGGTCGGATCTATCTGAAGGATGGACTTACATTACAAGCATATGATATCCCTTCAAGCTTGTCATAAAAAATAATTGCGGTACCTTCCATAAATGGTGGGGGAAAATGGGAAATTTTTACCAGTTGTGTCGGCAACTTGTCACTCTTGAACACGACACTTTTCTGCTTAGTGTCGGGTTGGGATATTCCCACTTCATCATTGACCTTCTTAGGTTTGGACTGTGATTTTTTTCCTTTCCATCTGATCTCTACCACGTCACCATGACCTCTGATCTTATGGATCCAAAAGCTACCAAACTCTGGAGTCATGTCGCTGATATGTTCAAGAGTTAATCCTTTTACAGTTTACACTCATTCCTAGTTCTCTGTATCATCCATTATCATTGCATCCCTTGTCTCGTGTCAATGATGTGGGATACATCATGGCCCCCCTTTGATAAGGTCATTTCTTGTCGATTTCACCTCATTATCTAGGAAGTTGGTCAAGAGACTCCCTTCCAGTACCTTATAGCTTGCATGCCCTAATGGCGAGTTCTTTGCACTCGACGTTAAGTACTCATCATTGGTTTTCGATTGAGTGAATTCACGAGTGTTTGACTTAAGTTCCTTATTCACACTCTGTGAATTGTGCTACTGGTACCTTGAGAGCCATTGTCATTATTGGTGGTTTCTTCCGCACTCGTTAATAATTCACATCATTGATTAGTAATAAAGCAATTTCCTAGCATGTTTGATGTCAACACATCTATTTGCATGCTAGAATTTGTACTTTGATCAGATAATGTTGGAGCACAAGACCTTGGGCTCAGATTACATAAGTCCATGTTGCAAGGCTGACATGATCATGCTTACATACATGTCTCTTTCATATGGATGGAAGCGACCATACCATGAGTCTGTTATATGTGATCCTTCTCATTATTGGATGGTTGCACCCATACCTAAGATCCATTTACATGATCTTCTTCTGGATGGATGTGTCCATACCATGATTCATGTATCAGAGATTTCAGTGATGTATATGTATCTATTCTTGCTTGCAGGTTTTCCGATGGCGGTCTCTGGTTCCATACATCTACTCGTAAAGCATTTCACCCCTCACTTTTGTTCGACCTTCATGCTTTAGGGGCCATTTGTTACACAACATTTTGTCACTGTCCCTGTACTCACCATTCCTCAATCCTAGAGGACCTCTACAATGACCCTCATGTGCTTTCCTGCCATGAACATGTCCATACATCCCTCTTCATCTGTAGAACATTTCCCTCTTACATCATTTCCCAAGAATATTCCTTCAAACTCAGTTTTCATGACCGGTGCTAGCACTCAGTTTCTTCCCTGCGTCGATCTGCAAAGTCTAACACTAGGCCTAGCGCCAAACGGTGTTGGTCAGCCATTCATGACCCACGCTGACCCTCTTTTGGCAAGTTTTTTAAAATGGAGTCGAAGCTTCCAGGTCTAGAAGCTTTGTGAACAAAAGTATGGTAAATGGTTAAGCAAGATAGAGTCTAGCGAGATTGTTTGGGCTCCTTTCCCCTATTAAAATGGAACAAACCAAAAGGGATAAGGCCTCTCCCATCATAAGAGGATCCATTTCCCCTCTATCAAAACTATATAAACTCCTCATTTTACAACCTCAGCTAGCTAATCAAAGGGCTGAAATAATCTGAAAATATTGATAGCCATCTTCAGAACTTTAGCCTTCTATTTTGTGTGTGAAGGGAGAATAAGCTTATAGTGTTTGGTTTGGAGCAAAGGGAAAGAGGCCTTGAACTTCCATTGTTTTGAGGGTGAACCATGATATGCTTATAATGGTGTTGGAACCTGGACATGCCAAAGGGAACCTGCAACGTCAAGGCTCCGGTTGTATTTCTCTTTGAAGTTTATATTAATACAACTAATGGTTTATTTCCTATATCGTGCGTAATATTACATTTGATAGCTTAGAACTCCTTGACCTTTTAAGTAGATTGAATTTGATTTTATGTTATCACGTTTTTTTTTGTTTGTTTCAGGTACTTGAACGAAAGGAACAAAAGGAAGCTAGAGAAAGGAAGCAAGATCGCCATCAAGTAGATTGGCATTATAAGAGGTAAGCCCTCTTATTCGATTCTAATATAAGGAAATTTACATTGGATTGTCTTGTTTGCGGCTAGACCCACTCTCTTGGGCTAAAGGGATCATCTTTGTCCACAGAGAAGATACTCCTACTCCAAAAATTGGTGACCATACTGGGGATCCATCTCTCTCTTTGGATTGTTTTTCATTTCATGATTTTTGACAAATTTTCTTGTTTCACTCTTTCTCTTTGGTAATTTGTACTTCAAGTCATCTGCTGCTTTGGTTCTTGAATGTAGAGTGACAGGTCTTGTTCTGGTTTGTGAAAAATATTATTTTTTCTTTGAATCCCTCGATCAGCATTGTTTATTTGCTGACGGTTGTGCTGACCAACATGAGTTCTCTTGAACAGTCGTGCCACAGCCCCTTCTGGCGCTTGTTGCTAGTTAGGCAGTCGCGCTGATGCCTGTAGGTTTTAAATTAGGGTTTCCCCTACATCATTGCTAGTGTGTCTTGTCCTCATAAATTCTGTTTTCTTGGCTTGTTTGCTTGTATTCTCCCTCGCTATAATGCTTTGTTAGCTTGATTTGTTTGCTTGATTGGTTTGAGATTTCCTTGCTTGATTTTTTAAGTTTTTGGATGGTTTGTGTCCCTAGGGTATCTAGGTCATTGTCTGTTCATTTGTTTGTCTGTTCATCATGTCGAGTTGTTGGTTTGTTGCTTTGTGCATTTCATTTTTGGTCCTTGCATCTATCTTGCTTTGGTTTCAATTGAACAAGTGAAAAAAAGTTTCATTTGCTCTTCCCTTGTTGAACGTCTCTTTTCCGAGCATAGATCACATTGCTCAGTTGGTTTCAGTTGAATCTTTGCATTTGATTTTGGAAGGAGTTCTTCTTGTCGTGCTTTGCATTTGATCGATGTTTAGGTGTTTGGAATTATTCATTGAAATGATTATGTGAAATATTTATTTTATCATTCCATTGAAGAAATACATCATTCTAGTTCAATTAATTGATATGTTGCATTGATTGGCATCATTGAAAGCTAGAATTGCATCATCATGAACATGTGAAATCAAATGAACTTCCTTTACTATTAAGAGGACTAGTTGAAGTGCATCTTATAGGAAGATAGGAAGTGCGAAGAATTTTCATTATTTTGTTTTGAAAAGCAAAGTAGTGAAGAGTCATCTTATTTTCAATTGCTTGTTTGTTGCATTGATTGTTTTCTCTTCTCTCAATTAGTGTAAGCATTCATCAAATTGAAAGGGTTTTGTCTCATATAGCTGCACTAAGAATTTTTCCTGTCACATCGATAGGGCCTAAAAACTCAGACTTAATTTCAAGATAAACTTCTAAAATATATTCAATTAATCTAAGGTGCATTTGAAACTAAATGCTCACATTTAAAGGTCTAGGCTAGATACGTGTTCCAACGTCTTTAAACCTAGCCGTTGTCATTCGCTTCGGCATTAGACAATGCTAGTATGGACTTGTGCTCCCCATACTGTCGTGTATATAAAGGGAGACCCCACTAGGTTTGCAATACTTTATCCATAGGAAGTCGAGTCTGCCACCTTGTAAAGGTGATACACCGAACACAACATTCGAGGAGATTGCCCACCCGTACTTCTTGGTTCGTCAGGAGGTATTCTACAGTTCATGGTTACCTGGTAATCCCTGAGCAGTCATTTTGGTCTTTTTGACTCTTTAAATTTAAAACATCATCGAGCACTTGCCCTTTCGATCTCGTTCAAACCAAAAGAGACTAGAATCATCTTTGTCTTTTTCTTGACTCTTAAAACATGAAAAAGCATCAGTCTATTTCATTGTCTTAATTTTTTTTTGCCCACGACCAAATCACATTCCTGATAGTCTTAGTCTGGACCACATTGTGAGTATATCCTTAATATATTTTTAAAGCCTTGAAATTAATATATCTTCTCTTTTGTTTGAGACAAAGTCATTGTGGCTGAGCCATCAGGTTTTCCTTGTTCCTCTTCCTCTCCTCCAACTAGAAGGTCATCCAGAGAAAGTTTCCCTGAACTTCCGCAGTCTCTTGAGGATCAAGGTGTTGAACTTGGAAATGTTCTGAGTATTCAACCTTTGTCTTCTCGTCTGCCTCCGTGAGATACTGGATCACCTTACGAATCTAGCTTGGAATCCAGACTCCCCAAAGTCCTCAGACTTTTGACGGTCCACAAGAACTGGTTGTAGACCCTTTTGAGGTATCTCCACAACATCCTTATAGTCTATACGATCAGCCTGGTGTTCCATTAGAGCCATATCCTCGTTCATCCTCGACTCGTTGTCGGTTGTTTCTATGGATTCAAAAGGCGAAATTGCAGTCTCCTTTCTGAGTCAGACGGAAGTTTCTACTACTCACACTCCGCAAGTGGGTGATGAGCAGCCATGTGAGTTCCCTCCAGAAGGTTTCCCTTACACAGGAGCCATCCCGTCTAGAATTTATCCTGAGTTTAGCGATTCTTTATTACGCATGGTTATACCTCTCTAGCTCAGTTGGTTTCGGGTGCTCCCAGTGCCTCGTCATTGTATCATAATCCTATCTAGTCTTCTGGCTCCATGCCTACGTCAGGTCCATTCGTCTAGAACACAACCTCTTAACCGACTGTACGAATTGCAGTTCCTTTGGTTTTGGTTCAAGCTACCATTCTATCTCCACTTGTTTCGTCGTTTCAACTGACTCTTCTGATTCAGGCGACGGTCTTAGTAAGTAAGGTCTCGTTAAGTTCCTCTACCCCTCTAGTGAGTGGACAGACTGTGCCACCACCTAGGGTGCAAGATCTGAATATCTCTACGATGACGGGCCAAACCAATGTGTTTAGATCACAAACTCACATGGTTGGAACAAATAAACCTTTCTACGGCGCTATCCCTAACCCTGTTGATCCATCCGGGTTAGATAACATCCAATACCAGCAGCCATACATGGCTTAGGATCCATTCCAACCGCTTATGTTCCATATAGTTCACAAGCCTTGGTTGCCCCACCTTACATTCCTCAAGTTGGGCCTTATGTTTAGCCTGGTCAACCCGTTGTACCTGGTAGGTATGGCCAGATTCAATTCGTGAACTATCCAAGAACTATCCAGCTACCTTTTGCAGCAACAAGGGCAACCTTTGTTGCAGCAAGGGCAAGCATTGCAGCAGTAAGGACAAATTCTACAACCGCAAGGGAAACCTTTGCAACAATCGTAACAAATTTTGCAGTCACAGACGCATTTTGTTCACCAATCCTCCCAACCTTTGTCCTCGCAAGGCCAGCCTTTGCAGCAGCGACAAGGTCAACCTGTGCAGAATAAAAGCCAACCTGCACGATAGCCACAAGATCAGCCTCTGCAGCATCAGAGCCAGCCTCTGCAGCAGCACGATGTCTATGCATATCAGCAAGGTCAGCCCTTTCAGGGCCAAGGTCAACCTTTGCAAGGTCAAGGTCAACCCGTGCAGTAATAGGTTCAAAATCCTTATGTTCAGGGGCAACAGGTTCAAAATCCTTATGTCCAGGGGCAACGGGTGCAAAATCCATATGTCTAGGGTCAGTAGTTTCAAAATCCTTATGTCCAAGATCAATAGGATTAACAGCCTTTTAATCCATATGCCTATCAACGGCCTATGGCAGGACAGTATCAAGTCTACCCAGGACAAAATCCTCCCTACGGGAAAGGTAACCTACAATGCGGGCAAAAATAGAATCCATATGGACAAAATCCTCCACTATGGAGGAAAAATCCTTACCAACAAGGAGGGATTTCACAGTTCGGGTCTGTTCAAAGGCCCAAAATGCATTTTAATACGCAATTGTCATTCTTGGCCACGTAGGAACTGCCAAATGTTTCAAGGCTCACCAATGATCCTATCCTTCAATTGCCTTACTGGCCTCCAATTCCGACGAAGGTTCTTAGCCATTACCTGAAATTTGAGGGAAAAGCAAAGGAGGATCCACAAGCCCACGTGATGACATATCACCTCTGGTGCTCCTCCAATTCGTACGTTGATGATCTATCCACCTATGACTTTTTCAAAGAACTCTCACAGAGGCTGCAGTGAAATGGTACATCGAATTGCCTCGAGGTACCTGCAGTGACTTCAACACCCTTGCTATGGATTTCCGCACTCATTTCTAGTTGCCGGTTCGCTATGAAACTCACACCTATCTGCTTCCTCACTTAAGCAAGACACTGTGACCCATATCTTTGATCACATCCCTAAATGGAGACATCGGTGTCACCTAATCAAGTTTGAAATTGCTGATCATTTTTTGTCAGAATGGTCACAAAATCATTTGTCAGCTAAATTACTAAGGACATAGTTATGGGTGGATGTGTTACTGCGCAGCAAGCCACCGCTCGTGCCCAGTATTTAGACCTCGTCTACTTGCAATCTGGCACATTGTATGAGATGTTACCACTGATGCTCCAATACCATCATCCAATCTAGTCGCATCGAAGTCTCCGAATACACCACCTATTGATGGAGTGATTGGTTCTATGTCTCAGACTAGGTGAAATATTCTTCCAAGCAGAAAGCAGTCTCGAACATTTGTTCCAATGATCCCTCTTGAAATTCACCTGGTCCTGGTAAAACCTCTGAGGTCGACGTTGTCCAATCTACCGCAATGAAAAAATCCTCTAAGGGAAAGAAGGGAAAAGGCAAGGCCAATGCCGATGCCCCAAAATAGGGTCCTCCTAAGTTGTCTATTGGTGATGCTTCTCAAAGAAAGTCGAAGTATCCATGCCTCATCTGTGAGAAGGATCATTACACTAAAGATTGTCACTGATGATCTGAAGTTAGTCACTTGCTTAAAGGGACCCCGACTGTCCTAAAAGAACCCTTTCCATCCCAGCAGACCCAAATGGTAGACCAACCTCAGTCTTTCGTTCCCTTAGGTTCCCAAGTGTTTATGATGAAAACTCCTATCAATGTGGCTACGAGATCTAAAGATTATCAAACCCCGATGGTAGGGTGAGAGAAAGAAAGTACCCCTTCCTTCTCTATCCCATCGACCTCTGGTCCTCTCCATATAGAGCGGCCTAATCCTGATTCTGATGTTCAAACACCCTCTCGAGGTGTTCTGGGAAAGTCCTCGTATAATCCAAACGCTCGAGCCGCTCAGAACTATAATATTGTTGAGGATTTGGCTTAGGCGACATCAGCTATGTCTGCTCTCGAGGTCCTTCAAATTTGTCTCTCTGAGCGGAAAGCATTACTGTCGGCCATTGGATGTGTTGATCCATCTGATTCAAACCTTATTTGCTTTGATCTAGAAAACCATGTTCCGCACTTACCTCATCAAATTTCCTTTCTCATTCAGGTGATCATTAATGAAAAGACGATTCACAGGACCGTCATTGATGAAGGTGCTTCTACCTACATCATGATTGTGTCTTGTTGGAAGGAAATCATTCTCCTACCCTGAACCAATCACCTAACATGTTGGATGCCTTTGAAGGACGTGATTCTCGACCAGCTGGTGCCCTTCCTAATCTTGCCATTACTTTGGAAGGTAAGATAGTTAATGTCAAAGTAGAAATTGTTGATGAAAATATTAACTATAATCTTCTACTTGGGCGAAGTTAGAGCCATGCCATGCATGTTGTGGCCTCTTCTCTGTTCTGTATGCTCTGTTTTCCTCATCAAGGGAAAATCATCACGGTTGACCAATTTTCTTTCTTTGCCTCTTCTTCCTCGGATGGAAATGTTCCTTACGTGAAGCATATAGATCCTCCATATGAGAGTGTGGGGGCTGGACTGTTTAAAGATCCCGCATTGATGGGTATTTTTACTCTCCCACCTTCGCATGTTTCCTCAGTCAATATGATCTCATTTAAGTCTGGTCCTTGGGTCATTACTCCTCCTGATCAAGTTTATGCATGGGGTGATGTCATGCCGTTAAGCCCCACCGAGATTAATAATGTGGAGATTATTTCAGCTTCGGCTTCGCTATCTACTGATCACACTGCTTTGGGTACATCTCTTGACGCGTATTCTGAATCTCCTTGGATTGGTTCTTTGGAACCTTCTGATCTCTTAATCGAGACGTTTGCTACTGACAGAAGTATCATAGAAATTATGTCTCTTGAGGAAGCACCTTGGAATGATACTCATCATCGTTCCTCGTTCTTACCTGGCCAGGGGGCCATGTCTACTTATCTTGAGAAGTTCCCTTCTCGTTTCCTGACCCAACCACTGCAGACACCAATCATGACCCATGAAGTTTGGTCGAAAGGGAACACGGGTAATATTACCCAGATGATTCCTATTGACATTTCTATTAAGCCTGGTATTGTTGAAAACGTTCATATTGGGGTAACTTGTTCTCCTAATGAGATCAAGCTTTATACTCGTCTGTTTCAATAATTTCGAGATGTTTTTGCATGGTCGTATGAAGAAATGCCTGATATTGACCCAAGTATAGTTGTGCATGAAATTCCTTCTTATCTTGACGCGAAGCCTGTTCGCCAATGGCTTCGTCCAGTGCACCCTAGAAAAGCGGTCACCATTAAGGGGGAAGTTGAAAAAATTCTTAAAGCTAGATTTATTTATCCTATTCCTTTGACAGATTGGGTGTCCAATATTGTACTGGTGACTAAGAAACAAGGCACCATTCAGGTCTGTGTTGATTACTGTGATATTAATCGTGCATGTCCGAAGGACAATTATCCCACTCCTTTTATAGACCAGATCATATATCAATGTGATGGGAGTGAGATTTTCTCCTTTATGGACGGTTTTTTTGTTATAACCAGATAAACATTGCACCCACTGATCAACACAAGACCGCCTTTATCTGTCAGTGGGGGACTTTTATGTACAAAAATCTCCCTTTTGGCCTTAAGAATGTTGAGGCTACTTTCCAACAGGTGATGTCTTATGGTTTTCATGACATTAGAAACATTATTTAACCTTATTTGGATGATCTTCCTGCTCATTCACGTAAGTGTTGAGACCATCTTGATCTCCTTTAACAAATCTTTCTTCGTTGTCGACATTATAACATTTGGCTTAGTACGCATAAGTGTGTCTTTTGCGTTGAGTCTAGACGACTTCTTGATTTTATTGTTTCGAAGGATGGTATTCATCTTGATCCTCTCAAAGTCGAGGCTATTGCTAATCTACCCCCTACCTCTTCATTGCATCAATTACATAGTTTGCAAGGGAAAGTGAATTTCCTTCATCGTTTTGTGCCTAACTATGCTGAGCTAGCTTCAAGGTTCACTCAATTGCTTAAGCAAGGAACTCTGTTTCATTGGGATGAGACTACCCAAAAGTATTTTGATGACTTGAAAGTTGTCCTCATTAATGCTCCTTTATTGCACCCTCCTAACTATCATCATGATTGTTTCCTCTATCTAGCTGCATTGTCTAACACTATTGCTACGGTTCAGGTACAAGACAACGATGAAGGTCGTAAACATGTCATTTATTACCTTATTCACAATCTCCTCAATGTGGAGACCCGTTATGCACATGTTGAGAAGTTGTCTTTGGCTTTTGTTAAGGATGTTCAACACTTTCGGCATTATATTATCCTCCACACTATAACCGTGATTTCTGATTGTAACCCCATGACTTATATTATGATTCGTCATTTGCTTGGGGGAAAATATTCTAAGTTCATTTTCATCCTCCAAGAATTTGATTTGGTGTTCACTACTGCCAAATCAAAGAAATCAGTTGTCTTTCCTGAGTTAATTTGCTCCTTTCCCTATGCTTCTCTTCTTGTTGGTGCTGATGAGCAGTTGCCCGATGAGACTCTCTTTCTGATTAGCACTCTCAATCCTTGGTACGGTGATATCATCGTGTATCTCCAAACTTCTACCTTCCAGTCTGCGTTGTCCAAGGATGATCACTAACGCATTTGGCATCAATCCCAACCTTACCGCATCATTGGGGATATTTTATACCGTGTTGGTGTTGATTCAATTCTTCATCGATGTTTAACTCTCGATGAGGCTGAAAGATTCTTAAATGACTGCCATTCTAGCACATGTGGTGGTCATTTGTCTGGTTATGCCATTGCTCAAAAGATCCTCTGCACTGGTTACTTATGGCCCTCCATTTTTGCATTCTTGTTGTCCGCAAATGCCACCAGTGCCATATTTACCAGTGGAAAATGAGCGCCCCACCCACTCTCCTTCACCCTGTTATTACTGTTGGTCCCTTTGCCAAATGGGGCATTGATTTTATGACATGTAACCCTTGTTCAATCAAGGGGCACGGTTATATTATCATTTTCGTGGATTACTTCACCAAAAGGGCTGAAGCGATGTCTACATATTCATCTGACATAAAACAACGGTGCAATTTCTATTCAATCATGTTATTTCTAGGTTTGTATTACCTCAAGCCATTATCACTGACCATAGCTCCCATTTTCACAATTATATGGTGGCTGAGCTGACTTCGAAATTGAGCTTGCGTCACGACAGCTCAACTCTACATTACCCTCAGGCCAACGGCCAAGTTGAAGCAGTGAATAAAGTTTTAGTTACTATGCTTTAGCACACCAATAAGATGCACAAATCCAATTGGCACCTCATGCTTTTTTTAGCTCTATGGACCTATCGAACCTCTACTAAAGACGCAACTGGATTCACAACTTTCCAACTTGTCTATGGTCTAGAAGCTACCCTACCGATTGAATGTGAAATTCCCTCACTCAAATTGGTTGTCGAACTACTCCCTAAAACCTCACCTCAAGAAGAGCGTCTTCTATATTTGGATAGACTAGATGAAACTTGTTCTCTCGTTGATTTAGTCATTGAAGCTCAGAAAAAGAGAGTTAAATCCCATTTTGATCAGTCGATCTCTCCTCGTGCTTTTTTTTAAGGTGATTTGGTCTCGCTATATGACTAAGCTAACGATAAGCTAGGGGCAGGAAAATCTGAACCCATGTGTTATGGGCCCTATATTGTCAAATGTGTATTACAAAAAGGGGCCAATGGGCTAATTGATTATGAGGGCAACCCTTTGAGCAAGCCCCACAATGGGCTGTACTTCAAAAAGTATTATGCATGAGTCATCTCGCATGGTTACTTATGTATATAAGTGTGTTATTCATTTTTGTACAGTTTGATTTGGTGTGTTTCTTCAAGCATCTTTCATGCTTATTGTGTCTCACGTGCTTTGTAGAGGTCTGTGACTCCTTACATCGGTTTCGCTGATGGTGCTTGTCATAGTACCCAGAATCTATCATCCGCAAAATGAGCTATTTATGCCCCTCATGGTGAGTTGATTTATCTTTAAGGTATTTGTTTGGGTAAAACAACTAATAACATTGTTGAATATAGCATGGCTATCGAACTCTTGTCAGAAGCAATTGCTCTTGACATTCGAGAAATGATTGTTAACCTTGATTCCTAACTTGTTGTTCTTTGGCTCAATGGGCAATATTCTTCCATAAACCCTCAGATATTGAGAATGTATTTGCATATTCGTCTATTGGAAAGATATTTTGATTATATCACATATCATCACATTCCTAGGCATATGAATACATTTACAGATGCATTGGCTAATTATGTTTTAAACAGACATTTACACAATATGTGAAAAAAACATTGTATCATAATAAAAAGGAAATATAACACACACACACACATATATATATAATGTTTGAGTACGATACATCAACTTCCAAAAAATAATATATGTGTTCTGAATACATTTGTGGCTCACAGGCCTCAAAACTATAAATGCTAAACTATGGACTATTCTGCATGGTGATCATGATAACATATTATTGCTTATACTACATGAGTCAGTAATCGTCGAACCCGATCTAACACCCTCACTGGGTGCCTCTGATAACGGCGAGGAATGTCCTCGATCTGTGCATACTCTGGGATTCCTTTGGTCAGGCCCTCCAAATTTCAGGAAATCTCCTCTTCGTTGTCCACTCCTTCCTGATAAGGAGCGATCTCTAACTGTTGAGCCACGCATCTAGCTATAGCAGACATTATCGTTGGTCTTTCCAGCCCAACATCTGCAATTACAAAATCGAGATGTCACGAATACATACATGCAAAAATAATAAAAAACCAAAAACTAAAATTGTTTTGCTCACCTCCATCATCAAAATCATCTCCCTTCGGGAGCAGCATGACAGGATCATTATGGAAGTCAGTCCTGTTATATGGCCAACCCTCCACAAAAATCAGTTGATGCCTCAACCACGCAAAGAAAGCAAGCTTGTATGACATGTGTTGGCCCCCTCCAGTCTTAGGCATCATCTCGCCCCAACGGACCATTTGTGGATCTCATAGCATCGCGGGGTTCACCTCCGTTAGCTGATAGTGGAATAGTGGGATCTGTTCCAGGAAGAAAGTCAGCAGAACATAACCATATCCAAATTGCCTCAGCTTCCCTACCTTGCATTTGGATAGTTGGCATTTCATATTCACTTTCATGGCTTCCACCCAATTGAAGACAATGGGCGTCGTGCGGTCTATAGCCTACTGGAACTTGGATTTGTTGGACTAATGTAATGCTTGAGCCCCAGCTACTCTGTTAATGGTCAAGAGAAGCACCTTCAATATCAAATGGTTTATGGTCATGATGTCGATTTTACAGCTTGTAGATTTCAGAGCTCCCAGGAAATGTTTTGCAAGGAGCATGTTCACACTCGCCCCAATAGGCCTACCTCCATACAATTGGACTAGTTCCCCTCTGCGGGACAGTCCAGTAATGAATTAAATGTCTAAAGTCTCTAGCACCAGCTCTTGATCGTGGATCACAAATACCTCTCGTCCAATGTCCCATAGACTAATCAGGTATTGTAATAGCTCAGGTTGAGCCCGTAGACCCAGTGTAAGAAAGAACTTAAGGAACCCACAATTCCTCAATACATCCAAACAGTTTGGATCTTCCAATGCCAATGCATCTATTCTTTAATGCTCTCGTTCTTTCCACTCGATCACCATCATTCCATGCCTTGATTTGCCTGCAAACGCCCCACATTTAGCTTAACATCAGTTTTTGCAAAGGGAAAAACCTGATATGAAGCAATGAATTTGAGCATAAATTTAAAAATTTTAGTTCTCTACGCTAGCGCGAATGCCCGTGTTAAAAACCCCTGATTGACGCGGTCCCATGCCTGGATCCCGCGTCGATCAAGGGTGAATTTTTTTTGCAAGGAATCCCTTAAAAACCCTGAAAAATTAGTTAAATTCTTGCAAAATAGGTATTACTGTAAAGATTAAGGCCTCAGCTCTTACCTGCAATAGATGGTTCATTGACCGGCCTCCTGGATCCACCGCAAACTCCGGAAGATTTAGTTCCCAAGTGGGTAAAAATTGCTCCAAATGAGGTAAAAGAGGTAAACGGTAAAAATGTTTTAACTTTTTCCCCTTTTATAGACTTTTAGTCATGTTTTAGGGTTTTAAAAGCATTTTTTGCCATTTTACCTTAGAAATGGATAATACGTTTGCTTCTTGTGAAGTGATAGGTGATGGTTTGTTGATGGTGATGTAAAACTATAGTCGTATTTAAGCTCTTTTCCTGACTCGTAAAAAACTGAAATGAAAAGATTGTCGAGTATTTTTCCCTTTTTGACTCGTTAAAGAAAATAAAAATGGGGAGTTCGCTTTAAGCCCTTTTCCAACTCTCAAAACACGAAAAGATTGTCGAGCTCTTGTCGTTTTGACCTTGTAAATGGTTTTGAAACATCGTTTACCCAGTATACGTTTACCCGTTTTTCGGGTTGGGATAAACTATTTGCAAAAAAGGTACTCCTTGGCTGACATGGTTAAGAGGTTCTTTCGAGTATTGTTTTCTACCTTTTCGGGATCGAGAGACAACTTTACTAAAAGGGACCTTTTGGAGTTTTCTTTTCCATGTCTTTTTCAAACTCTCTAAACATGAAAAAGATACTGAGTTTTCCCTTTGTCGAACTCGTTAAAGTTTAATGACATCGGATTCATCACCATGATGGACACGAGCTTCTCCTTCTTAGAGCTCGTTAATCTTACTAAGTTGGATCTATCCGAAGTATGGACTTACATTACAAGCATATGTTATTCCCTTTAAGCTTGTGATCAAAATAATTGGGGTACCTACCAAAAATGGTGGGGGAAAATGGGAAATTTTTACCAGTTGTGTTGGAAGCTTGTCACTCTTGAACATGACACTTTTCTACTTCGTGTCAGGTTGGGATATTCCCACTTCATCATTGACCTTCCTGGGTTTGGGCCACCATTTTTTCCTTTCCATTTGATCTTCACCATGTCATCATGACCTCCGATCCTATGGATCCAAAAGCTACCAAACTCTAGAATCGTGTCACCGATATGTTCAAGAGTTAAGCCTTCTGTAGTTTACACTCATTCTTGATTCTCTGTATCATCCATAATCATTGCATCCCTTGTCTCGTGTCAATGATGTGGGATACATCGTGGCCCTCCTTCGACAAGGTCACTTCCTGTCGACTTCAGCTCATTATCTGGGAAGTTGGCCGAGAGACTCCCTTCTAGTACCTTAGAGCTTGCATGCCCTAGTGGAAAGTTATTCACACTCGACGACAAGTTCTCATCATTGGCTTTTGATCGAGAGACTTCACGGGTGTTTTACTTCAGTTCCTTATTCACGCTACATGAATTGTGTTGTTGGTACCTTGAGAGCCATTGTCATTATTGGTGGTTTCTCTCACGCTTGTTAACAATTCACATCATTGACTAGTAATCAAGCGATTTCGTAGCATGTTCGACGTAAACACATCTATTCGCATGCTAGAATTTGTACTTTGATCGGGTCGTGTTGGAGGGAAAGACCCTGGGCTCAGATTACATAAGTCCAGGTTGCAAGGAAATGTGACATGATCATGATTACATACATATCTCTTTCATATGGATGGTTGCGACAATACCATGAGTCTGTTATATGTGATCTTTCTCATTATTGGATGGTTGTGACCATACCTTGGGTTTGATATGATCCTTCTTACTAGATGGTCGCGCCCATACCTTGGATCCATTTACATGACCTTCTTCTGGATGGTTGCGTCCATATCACGATTCATGTATCAGAGATTTCAGTGATGTATATGTATTTATGCTTGCTTGCAGGTTTTCCTACGACGGCCTTTGGTTCCATGCATCTATTCGTAAAGCATTTCACCCCTCACTCTTGTTTGGCCTTCATGCTTTAGGGGGCATCTGTTACACAACATTTTGTCATTGTCCCTGTACTCCCCATTCCTAGATCTTGGAGGACCTATACAGTGACCCTCATGTGCTTTCCTGCCATGAAGAACATGTCCCTACATCCCTCTTCATCTGCAGAACATTTCCCTCTTACATCATTTCACAAGAATATTCCTTCAAACTCAATTTTCAAGATCGGCGCTAGCACTCAGTTTCTTCCCTATGCTGATTTGTAGAGTCTAACATATAGCCTAGCACTGAATGACGTTGGTCAACCATTCATGACCCGCATCGACCCTCTTTTGGCAAGTTTTTAAAAATGTAGTTGAAGCTTCCAGGTCTAGAAGCTTTGTGAATAGAATTCTGGTAAATGGTTAAGCAAGATAGAGCCAAGAGAGACTGTTTGGGATCCTTTCCCCTATTAAAATGGAACAAACCAAAAGGTATAAGGCCTCTCCCATCATAATAGGATCCATTTCCCATCTATCAAATCTATTAAACTCCTCATTTTACAACCTCAACTAGCTAATGACAGGGCTGAAATATTATGAAAATTTTGATAGCCATCTTGAGAACTTTAGCCTTCTAGTTTGTGTGTGAAGGGAGAATAAGCTTATAATGTTTGCTTTGGAGCAAAGGGAAAGAGGCCTTAAACTTCCATTGTTTGAGGATGAATCATGAGATACTTATAGTGGTGCTGGAACTCGGACATGCCAAAGATAACCTGCAACGTCAAGGCTCTGGTTGTATTTCTCTTTGAAGTTTATATTAATACAACTAATGGTTTATTTCCTATATTGTGTGTAAGATTACATTTGATAGCTTAGAACTCCTTGACCTTTTAAGTAGATTGAAATTGATTTTACGCTATCACGTTTGCTGTTTTTTCTTGTATGTTTGTTTCAAGTATTTGAATGAAAAGAACAAAAGGAAGCTAGAGAAAGGAAGCAAGATCACCATCAAGTGGATTAGTGTTATAAGAGGTAGGCCCTCTTATTCGATTCTAATCTAAGGAAATTTACATTGGATTGTCTTGTTTGTGACTAGACCCACTCTTTTGGGCTAAAGGGATCGTCTCTATCCGCAGAGTGTTATGCTCTTAACCTGCAAGACGATACCAGAATATCAAATATGCGAAGAAATATACCCAGAACATAGAACAATGAGAAATAACATCAAGTATTTTATTATTCAGAAAGTAACATTCACTTGCCTCTTCGAGGTGGCAACCTCCAATAGAGCTAAGCTCAATTATAAAATAAGACACAATTCTCCTCGAGGGGAGTCTCTATCCTTTATATAGGATTCATACATGCAATACCATGGGGCAATACCATGGTTCTTATTAATACCATCTATCTAATACCATGGCCCATTTGCAACTAACTGTGGTCCTTGCATTAAATGTGGGTTAACCACTTACAATTATTAATATGGGCTTTATTGACTTTTTACTTAACTATAACTATGACTCGATCCTATTACATAAATAAGGGGGTTAGGGTTGGACCCTAACATACCCTCCCCCATAAGAATAGTCGTGTCCTCAAGGTTGAAGCTGCGAAAACTGTTGAAGGATAGTGGTTGGTTCCCAGGTTGCATCTTCCGGAGAGGTGTCTTTCCACTTGATGAAGACTTCCTTGATCGTGCAACCACGCAGGTGCCATTCTCGTGTGTCAAGAACCTGTTTAGGTTGGAGCTAGATTGACCCTTCTTCATCCACTTTAGGTAGATTGGTTTGAATTCTGCAATGGTTCCCAATCACTTTCTTGAGGCATAAGACATGGAAGACTTGATGGATTTTTACAGTAGGTGGCAAAGCTAGCTTGTAGGCGACTTCTCCAATGTGCTGAAGTACTTGATACTATCCGTAGAATTTTGGAGATAATTTCTGACAACCCTTGTCCTTGAGTGATGTTTGCTTATATGGTTGTAGCCTCAAAAATACCTTATCCCATTCTTGAAATTGGCGTTCTGAGCGATGTTGATCTACCTATTGCTTCATGTAGTTTTGGGCTTGATGAAGATTCTCTCTAAGGTGGGCTAGCATGGTTGTGCAGTTCTATAGGAGTTGATCCACTGCTTGTACCTTTGAGCATCCCTTGATATAAGAAGTAGGAGAAGGAGGGAGTTGACCATAAACTGCTTCATATGGAGTCATTTTGGTGGTGGCATGATAGTTGGTGTTATACCACCATTCGGCTATGTTAGCGCTTGAAATTTCACCTCAAGCTGAAAAAGGCAAACCTCAAGGCAACATCAAACCATTTAGCCTCGTAGCTAGCCCTACGGGGCAGGAGAAGGCTCTCCCCGGTCAATCTCAGTAAAATCTTCAATGGATGAGATGATCAATAGGGTAACACTGATTTTAGGCTAGTAAACTGATCAAAAGGGTTGATTTGGGGTTTTTAGGGTTTTTGGTGGCAAATTGAGGGGATGGCAATTTTGGGTGCGGGGATTGGACATAGTTTTTGCAGGGGGTTCTTTGGGGCGAGGTAGGAAACAATATTGATGCGTTTGATTGAGGTGGATGATTAGGAATGACAGGTGAGGAGTTAAGGGGAGCAAACAAGAACTTTGAATTCTCCTTAAACAGTAGAAAACATTGAAATTAAACAAACTTAAAAGCAGAGCATGCAGTCATGAATTCTTACTTTAACACTTTGTTTGCTTAATGTGCAAAAGGAAATGAAAGGAAATGATTCACATAACACACTTACAGGTACATAGAGAAACACACCATCAATACATGTAACCACAAGAATCCCAAAAAGGACTGCAAAACCCTGGTCTTCCTTAGCCAAAAATTGCAGAGATACAGTGAAATAATACAATGATAGCTTCTCCCTCAAGAGTCCAACCATGAAAATGAGTATGAAAGTACATAATATATATGATCTAACCTCTTTCCCTACCTCTAGGGGTCGAGCTCATCCTTCTAGGAGCTGTTTCAACCACTTCTAAATTTAGCACTAAAATCTAGGCAGTCAAAACAACTTGCCTCTATAAACTAGGAAACCAATCCATTCATTAAATGTTTGCTATTTCATGCATGAATCTTCTAGAATAGGTAAATGAGTGTCATGGTAACATGAAAATACATTAAATACATCAAAGAGGGTGAAAAATCCCATCTCAAGTCAAAACTGGTCA
>APFE031296870.1:8926-26714 GCA_000404065.3 Pinus taeda | reverse complement strand
TAAAGGCTTTCAATAAAACTATAGGCATGCTTGCAACAGTCTTGAACTAAATTTAATGATGGATAAGAGTCCTTATATCGTTCAATGAACATAGCATGAAAATCATTTAAACAATAGATACAAGCAGGCGGCAAACTTTCATACCATGATTGGGCTTTACCTTCCAGAGTGGCCAAAAATATCTTCATCAAGCAATCTTCAGGAAAATCAACCCTCAACTTGCGAATATGCATGTGAAATCTAACCAGATGTAGAGCAACATCCTTCTCCCTCATCATTAAATGTAGGCAAATTCCTTGACCAATCTACCTTTGGAATTTTATTTGGAAAACCGGGGATGTGATCTCGGCTCAAGGGAGCATATCTTCTTGTGATTTGGTCCATCTTGAAAATTTCACAGCTACTGATCTCTCTACAGTGAAGTCACCATGAAGCACTAATCGCTGGATTCTTCAGTGAAAGGAGTCGCCAGTGAATGATTTCAGCCTTGTGAGTGTCTGATCGTTGTCCACTATCAACAATCAGATCTGAACTTGATACATGTACTGGGGTAAAATGCAAATGAAGTGTTGTATTCACAAGCTCACGGAGATTGACTGAAGTAGCGTTTATCTACTTCCTCTAATGCAAATCAAAAGTGTTTCGAAGGCTACCTGGCATAACTTCAGGCTCCGTCTAAGACTTATGAAACAAACACATCAATCAACAGACAAGTTTGTTCTCCCCAGTATGGTCACCAGTATGTTAGCGTTTGAAATTTCACCTCAGGCTGAGAAAGGCAAATCTCAAAGCTACATCAAACCATTCAGCCTCGTAGCTAGCCCTACGGGGCAGGAGAAGGCTCTCTCCGGTCTCTCTCGGAAAATCTTCAATTAGGGAGATGACCAACAAAGTAACACTGATATTAGGCTATTAAACTGATTAAAGAGGTTGATTTTGAAATTTTTGGGTTTTTGGTGGCAAATTGAGGAAGTGGCAGTTTTGGGTGCGGGGATTTGACACAGTTTCTGCAGGGGGTTCTTTGGGGCGAGATAGGTGACAATATTGATGCCTTAAGCTGAGGTGAATGGATGAGAAAGACAGGTGAGGAGCTAAGGAGGGCAAACAATAACTTTGAATCCTCCCTAAATAGTAGAAAACATTGAAATTAAACAAATTTAAAAGCAGAGCATGACATTCATGAATTCTTACTTTAACACTTCGTTTGTTTAATATGCAGAAGGAAAAGAAAGGAAATGATTCACATAACAAACTTACAGGTACATAGAGAAACACACCATCAATACATGTAACCACAAGAATCCAAAAAAGGACTGCAAAACCCTGGTCTTCCTTAGCCAAAAATTGCAGAGATACAGTGAAATAATACAATGATAGCTTCTCCCTCAAGAGTCCAACCATGAAAATGAAAAAGAAAGTACATAATATAGATCATCTAACCTCTTTCCTTGCCTCCATTGGTCGAGCTCACTATCCTAGGAGTTGTTTCAACCACTTCTAAACTTAGCACTAAAAACTAGGCAGTCAAAACAACTTGCCTCTGTAAACTAGGAAACCAATCCATTCATTAAATGTTTGCTATTTCATGCATGAATGTTCTAGAAAAGGTAAATAAGTATCATGTCAACATGAAAATACATTAATTACATCAAAGAGGGTGAAAAATCCCATCTCAAGTCAAAACTGGTCAAAGCTGGGCGAATTCCTGAGTTGTACAGTGAAATTTGGAGAAATTTGCCTGACGATTGCGTACCTCTGCCTGACGGGTCGCGTGTATTTGGGACCACTTTTGGGGCACTTCCAGGTGTCCAAATGAGGCAAAAATCGGCTTGTTGGAAAGGTCTGGATGTCTACTTTCCAACCCACCTGGAATTTCTGAATTTGGTGGTCATTTTCCCCTCCAAAACTGCCATCTTCCAACACTGCTTTCCGTGTGTCAAAAATGTGGCAGAAAGTCATTTTTTGCATGTTTTTTTACTTTCTTGAGGCCAAAAACTTGATGAAATTTCTTAGTAATGGCTGAGCAAGTGTAACTTTCCATGACAAATCTGGAAATGCTGAGTTTTTGCAAAATGGAGTTGCCGGGACGAAGGGTCTCACCGGGAGTGAGACCCGTTAATGGAGAAAACATGTAAATTGCCTGAAAAAACCAAAATTTACCCAAAATGCTCAAAATTTCTTGGGATTTGTGTTGTGGCTGAGCTATTTAGTGCCATTCTCCTTTAAGGAAGCCTCGGTCAAGATACGGAGGGGATCGGGCCTCTTTCTCCGTTTTAGTGCCTTTGCCAACCGCCTTTGAAGCACCTTCATCTTTGCTTTGCACACGTGCATCCGCGCCCAATAATGGTTCTTCATGTTCCTCAGCAGTTTGTTATCTTGGTTGGCCTTAGCCAACAGCCTTTTCAAATGAGCATTGTCCCAAATAAGCATAGATTCTCGATCTATGGGTGTCAAATCACCGGGTCTCCTACGAGCCAATTCCCGGTCTTCACGAATCTTCCGCAACTCATAAAGCTTGTGCTCATCCTCCAATTGTTTGTTGCGCTAATCTGAATAGTTAATTATCCATTTTTCCATCATCAATTTTGTGTGCAGCGACTCATTCTCGGTCATTTGCTCTCGGATGATATCATTGAGCTCTGAGCTAGGAGAACCGGCGTCAAGATCAATAATGTCAATATCTGGATCACCTGATATTCCCTCCTCAATCATGGGCTGCTTTCCCCTCTCTGATACCTGTGTTGCTGTTGGAAACGAGGCCCTTTCCACCTGGTGTGGAGATAACACTCGCGGTGCTGATGAAGAAGGCTAGACCCCTTCCACCTGGTGTGGAGAAAGTACTTGCTGAGCTGCTGCAAATAAGGCCCTCTGGCCTCTCTGATAAGTAACCAAAGGTGGGGAGCTAACATGGCTAATGACGGGGATGTCATGCTGCTGAGATGGTCCTCCCTCCTGTGATGACCACCCTTTCCCTTATGAGGCCTCCTCTGTACCTCAATTTCTGAAGCTGATGCCTGGTCATCACTCTGCTCATAGGTTTCAGTTTCTGACATTGTCTAAGGAGCAGAGTGGCCAAAATGTACTGTTGTTTCTGCCTGCAAAATTCTTATTTATATATTGTTTCAAGGGGACAAGGAACATGAGGAGAATGTTAGGGGAGGGGCACTCTTTAAAGGGAACATGGGAATAAATATATAAAACAGGGATTTAAGGGAAAAACATTGCAACAATTATTACATATGCATCATGTTATATATTTGTTTACATTGGCATCATGAGGGGTAGGGTTAGGGCTTGAGTGCTTATTTTTTAGGGAAGAGGGGTAGGGTTTAAGGCTCTTATCAAATTTGTAAGGGAAATTTAAATAAAATGATAAGGGATATGTAATGGGAGGTGAACAATAGGAAAGAAAAAGGAATACCTCAAAACAACATAATAAACCCTAGCAATTTTGACAATTTCAAACCCAAAGCACAATGGAGACTTTTACTTGCAAAATGAAGACCTTTAAAAATACAATCATGATCTTCTTGAATGTAGCAAGCAATAATTTTTTCATGATTGAGGGCCTACCTTGCAAAATTTGGCAATTTCGTGGTTCCTTAGCAGCTTGCTGGCGATTTTGTGTAGATGGTACCTTGATGGGTCGCGTTCACTGCCCAACGGGTCTCACTTTCCTGACGGGTCGCGCCCATACAAATTTTGCATTGGCAGAGGTACCCTGACGGGTCACGCCTGCTTGACGGTTCTCACCTCAGTCTTGACGGGTCACTCCTCTCCTAAACGCTCTTGCAATTCACTCAAACGCTCAAACGCTCTTGCAATCTGATTTCTTTATCACTTGGATGCACAATGAGGCTTAATGGAGGAAAATAGAGCCTTTATAGCCTTGCTTTGAATAAATTTCATGTCACAACCCACTTTTTAATGTTTTTCCTTTGACACTTTAAAAAACTTGACTTTTTGGTTTCCTTTGTCCTGAAATTGACTAATTTAATGCTTTTGCTCAATTCTTTTTGCAGGGATATCATCTGAGGGATCTTGGCAAGGGAGCCAGGGTTACATGCTGTCTTTGGGAATTCTTTTTAAAATTTCATCATTTTTTACAAAAAATTGAAAAATAACCTTGGGTTTAAAAACAGAGTTTTTAAATCCAAGGTGAAAATTAACTGTACAAGATAGAAATTTGCGAAGAAGCACCTTTAAAATCATCCCTCTGGCTTGCTGAACATTTATTGACCTTCAGAGACATGACCTTGAAGACAAACTTGACCAAAACCCTAGACCTAGGAATTTGACCTCAAGACAAGACAAGACAATCTTGAAAAATTTTAATGACTAAAATAACTTTGGTCCAGCAATGCCAAGAGGGAGAAAAAGACACCAGCTCCTCCATCAGGGTTATGGCATGCCTAATGGGATGCAAAAAATGAAACTGATGAGACACCTACCTATGCAAATGCAAAGAGCTTTGATCGCTGATGGAGGGCTACTAGACCAACTCTAACAGGCTAGAGGTAACCACTGTACCCAGAGATGTTGCTTTTCTGAAGTGAAACACCTACAGTAGCTCTCCAGACATTTGTTGACTTCTTCAGTTTGACCATGAGTTTGTGGATGATAAGAAGTACTGAGTTGTAGTTGGGTACCTTGTAGCCGGAAGAGTTCTTGCCAAAAGTTACTGGTGAATATTGAGTCACAATCAGACACAATGGAAGTGGGCATGACATGCAATTTTAAGATCTGATCCATGAAAGATTGAGCGACCAAAGTCGGTATAAAAGGGTGGGGTAGGGTGCAAAAATGAGCATACTTAGAAAGCTTGTCCACAACCACCATGATGATTCACTTGTTTCCTGACTTTGGAAGACCTGTAATGAAATCCATAGAAACCTCCATCCAAATTGAGGCAGGGATGGGCAATGGTTGTAATGTGCCTGGGGATTTGATTGTTTCTCCTTTGTGGCACTAACAAACGTCGCATTCAACTACAAAAGTACGAACGTCCTTTTTCATGCCTGTCCAAAAAAATTATCTTCGAGTGCAAGCATACATCTTCTGAAAGCCTAAATGTCCTACAGTGGGTGATGAGTGCAACTCTGCCAAAATGCGGCTTTTGAAGGTGGATGTTGGTGATATTATGACTATGTGCTTGTAGCAAAGAATCTCATCCTGCCACGAGTAGCTCGCTGTGGAATTTGGATCCGCCTACAATTGATTAATGAGTTGGGAGAGCCAGGGATGTGAAACCATTCCTTGCGAGCCTCTTCAATCCATTCTGGAATGGGAAGGGATTCCTTGCGAGCCTCTTCAATCCATTCTGGAATGGGAAGGGAAATTGCGAGCAGGGTACTTTCCTCCTCAAATTCGCAGGATAATGCATCTGCTACAATATTTTCACGCCCTTTCTTGTAAATTATCTCATAATCATATCCAAGCATTTTGGCAATCCATTTATTTTGTTATGGTGAGGATAGGCGTTGCTCCAAAAAATATTTAAGGCTTTGAAGTAACACTACCATACTTCGCCCCAATAAGTCTGGTCGCCAGGTATCTACTACATGTAAGATGACCATCATCTCCTTCTCATAGGTAGATTGTCCCAGATTCTTCCCACTTAGTTGTTGGCTCATGAAGGCCACGGGTCGACCTTCCTGCATTAAGACCACCCCAATACCCATACCAGAAGCATCACATTCAATCACAAAAAGATTTGGTGAAGTCAGGTAGTGTTAAGACTAGAGTGGAACACCTGGCATGTTTGAGAGTTGTAAAGGCCTGTTGTGCTTCATCATTCCAGAGGAATGAATTTTTCTTGAGGATTTGAGTGAGGGGCCTACCAATGCGGCCATAATTGCAGACAAATTTGCGATAGTAGCCTGTGAGACCCAAAAATCCTCTCAAGCTCTTCAAGGTCTTTGGTTGAGGCCAATACTGCATTGTCTAGATATTTTTGGGGTCCACTTTGACACCTTCACACCCCACAATGTGACCCAAATACTCAACTTCTTCCATGCCAAAAGATCACTTGGACATCTTGACAAATAATTTATGTTTGCGGAGCAATTGCAAGAGCAGATCTACATGTTTAAGATGTGTGGCCCAGGTGCGATTCTAAATGAGGATGTCATCAAAGAAAACAAGGACAAATTTTTTGAGATATGGTTTGAGCAGGTGGTTCATAAGGCTCTGAAAAGTGGATGGGGCATTACAAAGACCAAATGGTGTGACTAGGAACTCATAACAGCTTTCATGAGTTTGGAAAGCAGTCTTTGGAATGTCGACTTCTTTCATGTGAATTTGGTGATAGCCCGAGCAAAGGTCGAGCTTATTAAAGAATTGAGCCCCATTTAGTTCATCCAGAAAATCATTGACAACTAGGATAGGAAATTTATCTTTGAACCACAACTTATTGAGGGCCCTGAAGTCTGGACACATACGCCATTCCCCATCTTTCTTGAGCACTATGACAATTGGCGATGAATAAGGACTAATGTTGGGATGAATGACGCCTGATTCCAAGAGTTCCTTGATTATTTTTTCAATTTCATTCTTTTGGGCGAACGGATATCTATATGGACGCACATTTGGTGGTTGGGCCCCTGGGACCAAATTAATGCTATGATCATGTTCCCCTCTCGAGGGTGGAAGCTCATGAGGCTTGTCAAAGACTGGAAGATGGTTGTTCAAGATCTGTTGCATCTCAGGATGAATATGAAGAGAATTGCGTTCGAAGGCCTGGATGGCCTCAAATTGGGCTATAACTCCATGGTGGCCCTTTTTTAACAATTTTTCCATCCGATGTGAGCTGATGATAGAGGGATCTCCTACCTGGAGTCTGCAGAGGGTATGTGTGTGGTTTTTCTGCTTAAATTTCATATATAACTCCTGGAAATCCATTGTGATTGGGCCAAGTGTGCGAAGCCATTCAACACCTAGGACAATGTCGCACCCTCCCATGTGTATGGCAAACATGTGCGTCTTTAACTAATAATCCCCCATTTGAAGTTTGATGTTTTCACAACAACCTTCACATTTCATTGTCCCTCCATCAGAAATTTGGACCTGGAAGTTAGAAATTGCTCGAACAAAACAATGAATTGCTTTTGCGACTCTTTGATGGATAAAATTATGTGTACTGCCACTATCAATCAAGACTACTATTGGGCGATGCTTAATAAAACCTTTGATTTTGAGAGTTTGGGGAGAAGAAATCCCCGCCAAAGCATGCAGCGAGATAACTAGTTCTTCAGGTACATTGTCCTATTGGTTGTCCTCTTCTTCCTCCTCTAGTTCCTCAAGTGGTGGGGCTTCCTCCGAGGAACTGTGATTAGTAGCATCAATTTGAAAGAATTTGGCCTCCTTGCATTTATGCCCGGGGGAGTATTTCTCATCACAATAGTAACACAATCATGTTGTGGCCAGCAACAATCCCCCTTTTTATTTAGTTTTAGTAATAAAGCTAAATAAATGGGGACCCTTCTAAAAATTAAAAACTAGCACTTATGTTTCCCTTTTAATAAAACATGCTATTAAAATTAGGAAAACACCCGTAAAATCCAAAAAACTAGATTTTATGATAAGTTTTGAATAAAATTGTTCTCTTAACAATATGACATCGCATCGCAAAGGATAATGGAGGACATCATATTAACAAGCTTTCGAAATTGTGAAAACGCGATGCAAGATCACACGCCTTAAAGACTCATCGCACATCGCGGATTTCATATGCGGCAAGTATCACCTAAGGTAAAATATCCCGATCTGGCGATATGTGATAAGACATCTCGCAAATCGCATCTCGCATATGCATAAGGTGATAAATGATTGTTGACAAAATGGATTAGTAATATTGTGATCTACGATATTGCGAAGCAAATCGCAAAATCACTTTATCGCAGATCTATAGGGCTCATAGTTCAATAAAGTATTTCTCGTAATTCGATACTGAGTTATGGGCATTAATGTCAATTTAATGGTTAATTGATGGTCATTTTTGAAATAAGATTTAAATCTGATCGAAAGGTTATTTCACATAAGGTGATATATTTGATATGATTTCGGCATTAAGAGATTTTTCGTCACCTTATCTCTTACCATTATTCTTTCCTTACTTGTAAATTGCAGGAGCGACAAGCAGAGTAATATACGCAGCAGTGTGAAAAACATAATGGGAAAGAAGGGAAAAGATCCAGTTGCTGACGACAAAGAGATGACGCCCTTATACACAGACACCACCTGTAACAAAGATGTCGGCATAACTACTCGGGAAGGCATGTACAGTCTGCTCGAAGAAGAAAAGCCCAGAGTTATGGAGGTTAAAGCAACAGCAGACTCACGCGAGTCGTTTGAGGCATCAATCACTGAACTTTCATGTTCATTCCTTCATCGAATAGCGGCAAGACAGAAGATTCTTCCATACACAGCCATGGTCAAGTGGGTACTGGACAGTGTCGATATAACAGATAGACAATTCAAGACTCGATGCCAAGACCTCATTGGTTCATTCACTTCACAGGATTTAAGGCTTATGTATCATCTACCAAAACCATAGGCAACCTACAACAAGCAGTTCATGGAAAAGTTTGCCAAAGAAAACGAAGATTTGGCAGAATGCACCAAGAACTGGTCAGTAAGGGAAGAACCATTGAAAAGGGAAAAGTGCGCTGACTGTGGCCCATTGAGACCGCGCAAGAGGCAAAACTAGCACCTGGGAAGCCCGGATCGGGAAAAGGAAAGTCCCCGAGTGCTCGGTCACATGTAAGCTGGAAAACCACAGGGAAAAGCACTAAAGGATAAAGGCGGGACCCACGCTCCAAAACAAATAGTATTTATCGGGGGCAACCTTGGGCGGTAAGCAGATTTGGCTGAAACCTAGCGATTCCATTCAATGCCCGACGTGTGGTAGCGGAAGAAGCAACTACAACGGCAAACAACGTCATTGACTGCATCAATGAAAACCTACACAGAGCAAACCTCATTTCCAAGACCGCACCAGGATTTCTCTCAAAGGCACAGCAACTGCAGACAAGCTGGAGACAGAAAGTTGAGGAAAGGGCAGAGTCCATCAAGAAGTTAACCAACTTGAATTTGGAAACTTACTGGCAGTACTTGGTTAAACCGCATAGTCAATGCATGACTCTCAAATGTCTTACGAACTCTGCCAAGAAGATAGCGCCAGCAGTTGCCGATTCTGTTTTCCCAAGGCAACTAAAATTAGAGGTTGACCAACCGACACTCCTCAAGCTGATGCTGAATGTTTGTGACCACAGAGAACAGATACATAGATAGTTAATTCCAGATTCAGTTTTAGTTTTAGTTTTGATTTATTTTTGCCTTAGATGAGGACGATCATTTAAACATCCTCCTATATTTTTGTAATAAACTATTTCTAGTATTTAGGAAGTAGTATTTTAACCCCTCTCATGCATTAGAGAAGGGTCCTGAAATTTGTCAAAAACATTTCCTCATAACATGCACTTCTGCACCCTTATAGGAGGTTTTGATGAATGAATGGAACAAGATTTATTGATATGTGTGTTTAATATCTGCTACTAAAATGGACTTTTGTATTCTTAGTAGATGTTGATTAGGAAGAGATAAATATATATTGTTGAAGCTCATGAGTAGAACTTGTTATCAATGGTACTTTTATCTCTTAATGGTTTCTGCTTATGTGTCCAAGTAATATGCTCAGCTATTTATGTATGAAATCTTAAATGTTTGAGTTATTATTTGGCACTTTTGTACGGTAATGACTATTATGTTTATGCTCAATATATGAATGACTTATTATGCGATATGTTTTTCACAATTGTTTCGGCTAACTTTTTATACGAAACAATTCATTTTTATCGAATTCTTTTCTTGTAGCGATTGAATGATCTTTATTACCAATTGTTGTTAGAAATTAGTTTAGATCGCATAAGTAAAAAGCTGAATCCCGAGTTAGTTTTAGACTTAAATATTTGTGTTCATTAGAATACAATTGGATGTTTTAAATTAGACTTAGATTAAAATCATTTTACTTAGAAATCTTTAGAAAACAAAAATATCAATTCTTATCAACACACACAAATTGGGAAACTGATCCCATTATCCCTAATCGGACCCACCATCCCAAACGGAAAAGGAGTTGTTTTCAAGGTCCGGACCGGGTGGGTATCCCCCTTGTTATAGACCCGATTTTCGAGGCTTCAACATATTTGGTGCTAGATGGAGGGCCCCGAACTATGAGTGGCTAGTAAATCCAAATCTAAATACCATTCTGAGAGTAAATCGCCCTCAACAACCCCCCCCCCCCGACTTCTCCATCGCATTACAAATCTTTACATCCTAACCGAGAAGTTGAAAAAACAACAACCACTGCCACAAACTCAAACATTTCAGAGAAATCTACTATTGAACCTCCTAAAGTTGAATATTTGATTCATAAAGTTCAAGGATTTTCCATATCACTGCAAAACTCTAAAATATCTCAAGGTAGTGTGGCTTCGCAATACAATCCTTCTCATCCTTTAACCAAATTGCAGAGTGAAAAATTTTGTATCGAATCAACCGAATTACCTCTACCTAAAAGGAAAAGAGCAAGGAAGTCACCTCAAGGGTCTGATAGTGAGACTCTTTCATCATCAACATCCATTCCAACTTCCCCATTGCAAAGTCAACCATCCACCCCTCCACTTCAAATTGTTGTCCATCAGAGTACTAGAACTTTAACATCCTCATCTCTTCCACAAGCAACTTTGTCTTTGCTTTCCTCTATTAGTAGTTCAACGATGGCCCAAAACCCATGGAATAATCTAGGGGTAGTCTCAATACCTGCGCCCTTGAGTGAATTACCGGCCCATCGTGAAAAATGGCTGCCTAAGTTTAATCCTGAAGCAGGCATGCTAGTAGAAGCACACATAAACAACTCTATGTTATATTTGTTACTAATGAAGATGTCGTTGTCCGACTCTTTCCTTATACTTTACAAGGAGCAGCTGGATCCTAGTATTTTTTATTACCATCAGGATCCATCACTAGTTGGGACATTTTCCAAGAGCAATTCTTGACTAAGTTTGGTGATGATAGATCTACAACAACACTGATCAATGATCTATCAAATCTAAAGACTGAATCAAGAGAACCTATCAAAGATTTTAACTCGTGTTTCAACAAGCTTTTGAATAAAATTCTGACTGCTTCCAAGCCTAGCAAAGAAGTTCGAAGTGAATGGTACATATCTGCTTTACCATCAAACATAGCGATCTTCGTTGATAGGGTTGCCAAGACAACCTTGGCTGAAAACATGAAGGAAGGGATAGCGGTAGAGAAACGTATCTTAGCTTTAGAAAAGAAGAACGTTGTCGATGAAAGAAAATCTAAGAAGGTTACTTTTAGAGATGATCCTAAGAAAAAGCAATCAAAAGACCCATTTGATTTAGAAGGATTACAGAAATTCTTAAAAACCGTGTCTAACGAAATGGTTGACATTAAGAGACAAGTAGCAGAGACTTCTTGAAAAAAGCCCTACAAGCCTTATAGAAAAAATCCCTCAACTGATTCAAAGCCTCCCAATGCTATAACAAATGCAGAATCTGAGGGAGAAGAAGAGGAAGTTTCTAACAAAGAACCTACTGATGAAGATGAAGTTGTAGAAGTACAGGAAATGTGGGACTTCATCCTTCCAAACGAAGAGGATCAAGAAGCATCACTAGTTACTACCAGAAGTAGAAATCAGCTCGATCCTCCACAACCTAGTTCTAAATAGAAGAGTGCAAGCTCAACATCTAAAGATAAAGTCACAAGTAAGAAATCATCACTAAAAGCGACTAAAACAAGCCCAGTCCAATCCGAATCCTCAACTCCATCTAAAACACTGGTTGTTTCTGATGAGATGGAGTAGAATATCGTTGAAGATATGAAGAAGACTAGGGCTAACATTAATTTTCATGAATTGAACAAATTGAAACATCAACAAAAGATACTTTTGAAAGAGTTACATGCAATTCCCGTTGCACCTCTCCCTACCACTGTAATCTCGCAAGATTCTCATGAAATGGGAAGACCTCCAACTAATATGGCAAATAAAGTTGATCCGAATGATATTGCTTTAATTGGAGGTAGGTCAAAATCCCATACTCCCCCATTCCTTCTTACTTACGATATTTTCAATAAAAACTTGCATAATTGTTTGGTAGATTCAGGGGCTTCATCTAATATCTTACCTAAAACAATATGTGCAAAGTTAAATGTCCAACCTCAAAAATCTACAGTACGCATAGTTCAGCTGGACCAATCGCAGCTTGAAGTAATCGGTGAACTAAATCAAGTTACCATAAGGTTGTCATCTAATCCAAAGGTATGTCAAGTCATTGATATTTTAGTTGCAGACATTCCCGAATTTTACAGTTTAATTCTTAGTAGGGATTGGTCCGAGAAACTTCATGGATACTTTGTGACCGATTGGTCACATATGTGGCTCCCTTACAGTGGTAAACCAAACCAGATAAAGGTTGAGCGAGAAAGACACCAAAAATACATAGTGACGGAATTGGAAGGCGAAAACGAACCTGTAGCATACAGCAGCAATATAATTGGCAACTATTCTGTTGACTCTTTCTTAGGAAATTTTAATGCTCATACTTTGCCTTACTTAGAACATTCTGTTCTGTCTCAAGTGGAAAATTTTTCTCAAACAGATAGTTCTAAATGTGCTAATCTTATATATAGTCCTGTAAATAAATCTTTATTTTGGAAATTATTTTTTTATGGTTCTAAGTCTAATGATGGAGCAGGAGCAAGATGTGTATTAGTTAGTCTAGAGGGAAACAAAACTATGCTAACATGTAGACTCGAGTTTGATTGCACAAACAACACTTCAGAATATGAAGCTCTTGTCCAAGGACTATACAAGGAAATCGGATTAGATATCAAGTATCTACAAGTCTTCAAAGTCTTTGAGATTATTATTAAACAGGTATGAAATACTATACATTGTCTATCAGGTCATTTGAAGCATTATCAATCTTTAGTGTAGGATCTGACTGAACATTTTATAGCATTTAATATTTCACCTATTCCAAGACTCCAAAATGCTAGTGCTGACCTCCTAGGTAATGTAGCTTCCAAGCTCATTCCCTCGGAAGACTATAGCCCAGACAGATTCTCAATCAAGTTGAGATATTCCCTAATAATGTTACAAACTGGAGAATTTTCAACGATGATTCTGATATTGTAAGTTTCCTGACATTTGAAGGATCTTACACTAATTAGATAATGGATGAGGATCAACATGACAAGCAGGTACAACAAGAAATCACTAATAATGCTATACCAAAATCTATAGTCAAGTTGGAAGACCTATATGATTTGAAAGACCGTTTCAAAATATCTACCAATTCAAAACTTCAGAGTTTAACTCTAAAATATGAATTAGTAAACCCAGGAATGGATACCATGCCATAGAACATCAACTTAGGTCTTGGCCTAGCCCCAGAAGAAAAATTAGCCTATGTTCGACTCCTGAAACAATACAAAAACGTCTTTTCTTGGAACTACGATGACCTTAAGACTTACGACACTTCGATTATTCAGCATATTATCCCAATGATAGCTGATGAAAACCCTGTCCAGCAAAAGCTGAGGAAGATCCATCCTAATCTGGAAAGTCAGATTAAGTCAGAGCTTAATAAATTATTGAAAGCCAAAACTATTTTTCCCGTTCGACATTCTAGATGGGTTTCCAATTTGGTCCTAGTCAGAAAGAAAAACGGAGATATTAGGATTGTATTGACTTTCGAAATCTTAACAAAGCCTGTCAAAAGGATAATTTTCCCCTGCCTCCTATGGAACAAATATTGCAAGCAATTGTAGGATCAGAATTAATGTCCTTTTAAGATGGTTTCTTTGGCTATAATCAGGTTTTGGTCCATCCTAACGATTAGCTAAAAACCACGTTCAGAACCAAATGGGGTACTTATGCATATCAAAAGATTCCTTTTGGTCTAATCAACACTGGCGCCACATTTCAAAGGGCCATGGATATCGCATTTAAGGGATTAATAAACAATTCAGTGGTCATTTACTTGGATGACATAACAATATATTCTAAAAAACGTGGTAATCACCTTAGAGACTTAAAGCAGATCTTCCAACATTGCCAAAGGTATGGGATTTCACTTAACCCAAAAAAGTCCATTTTTGCATTAAGTGAAGGAAAACTTCTTGGATTTATAGTGTCAAAATCTGGAATTCATATTGATCTCGATAGAATTAAGGAAATTTCCGAAATATCCTTGCCACATAAGAAGAAAGCCATGCAATCCTTCCTTGGCCATATTAATTTTGTTAAAAGATTTGTTCCAGACTTCTCAAGGATTGTGTCACCATTACAAGCAATGATCAAAAAGAATTCACTTTTCAAATGGGGCCAAGAGGAATATGAAGCGTTCAATCTGATCAAATAAGGGATTATTAATGCCCCATCCTTAGCAACTTTTTCCGATCCTTTTATTTTGTATACATTTGCCTCTAATAAGTCATATGTTGCGATACTCACTCAGGCCAATCAAGACAAGGTGGAATTCCCAATTGCCTTCTTTAGTTCAAATCTGCAAGGGGATGAATTAAATTATTTTGACATTGAGAAACAAGCTTATGCTATTTTCAAAGCAATCAAATGCTTTAGACCCTTTCTTCTTAAAACCCATACAAAGATCATAGTGTCGTTTCCAGTGGTAAGAAATCTCTTAGTACAGAAAGATGTGGGTGAAAAGAGAGCAAATTGGGTCACTGCCTTACAAGAATACGACGCTGAGATCAGGCCAGCAAATATTGTAAAAGGTCAAGGCTTTTGCAAGATGTTGGCTGGAGCATCGCTTATTTCTGAAATATCATCTCCAAATCAAGAGGTACAAATGTATGTGGTAAGCCTAAACGATATTGAATCAAGATATGCTGATATTATATTTTATCTAAAGAACGGATATCCTCCTTCAAGTCTGAATTATACAAAGAAAAGAGCCCTAAGATTGAAGGCTAAGCAATATCAACTCATAAATGATGTACTTTTTAGGATGAATTATGATTATGTTCTCCTTCTATGTCTTGAGAAAATTGAAGATGAAAAGGTGTTGCAGGAACTCCATGATGGACCAGCAGGAGGACATTATGTGGGAGATGCTACAGCACATAAAATTTTGCGCGCAAGATATTATTAGCCTACACTACTTAAATATGCGCATAGCTATGTAAGGAAATGTCAAATTTGTCAAACTACTGTCGGGAGACAAAAGAAACCATCATTGCCTTTGCAACCAGCCAATATCGATCAGCCTTTTGATCAATGGGGATTGATATAATAGGTGAGATCGTTCCTTACTCTTCTAAACAACATAGGTATATCCTTACAGCTACAGATTATTGTACTAAATGGGTAGAAGTAGTTTCGCTCAAGACAACCAATGCTGAACATATCATTGATTTCATAGATCAGTTCATAATCACCAGGTCTGGTTTACCCTCTGCTTTAATGTTTCATAATGCATCATATTTTTCTGGCAATATTATGATTGAATTTGCACTTAAAAGAGGTTTTAAGCTTAAATATTCTGCCAATTATTACCCACAATGGAATCGGCTGGCCGAATCAACGAATAAAAACTTAATCAGAATCATTAAGCGAACCATTGATCAAAATCATAAAAATTGGCACAAATCTTTGATGTATGCTTTATGGGCAGACTGAATAACCCAAAAGGCTTCCATTGGCACTTCTCCCTTTAATTTAGTTTATGGGAAAGAAGTAGTTCTCCTAAATCATCTAGCAATTCCTTCTTTGGCCTTAGTTCAATTTATCGACAAAACACCAACTTCATATTTACAACTAAGACAATTGCAGATCCTTAAGCTAGAAGAACAATGAGAACAGGCTAAAATCACACACGCTCATCATCAAGCATTGGTAAAGGCTTCCTTTCATTCAAGCATGGTATCTAGGAAGGATTTTCAAATTGGGGATTTAGTTTAGAAATGGGATAAGGCTCATGAGGAAAAAGGCAAACATTCGAAATTCCAACAAATGTGGCTTGGCCCATTCCAAATTGTTGAAATCATAGGTCCATTCACTTTCATGTTGCAAGATTTAGCAGGGAAAAAAGAATCTTTGCCTGTTAATGGGCAGATCCTCAAAAAATACTTTCCATAGAAGATGAACTCTTCTATTTTTTGTAAATTATTGTTTATATCTTTATTTTGACAATAAAACAGGTTGTAAATGGTTGACTTTGGAAATTCACAAAAAATATTAGTGTTTCTTTTAGATTTTGTTTTTCGCTTGAATAAATAGAACTGATTTGGAAAATCAATCATTATTATTGAAAGATACAGTCAAATGCCACAAACCTAAAAATGTTACTAGTTTCCATCTTACGAATTTTGATGAAAACAACCTTTAGTGGGAATTTGTTTTATATCAATCAGTGAAAAGCATCAATAACAAAACAAAGATTCTCTGTAGAAAAGCACTTTCCAAAAACGCTATAATTATCGTCCAGAGCTATTCTTAAGGAACCAATGACTTCCTCCCCACCTAGGGAATTACGAGTTTCATGGAATAATCCAATGATACACTCTAAGCTTAAAGAATAGTAGGTCTCATCATGAGCCGACTTATCGTGATCATAGATATTATGACTTGCTGACATTGCCAAAACTGTATACCAAAACAGGGCAATGGCTCAAGATTGTTGCAATCAAAAGACAAGGGGTCTCATCACGAGCCAGCTTGTTCCGTAAAGTTATAAATCAAGTGAATGGCACTGTCATAATTTGGCTACCAGACCAAGACATTATTCTTTAAGAATTAAAAGAAAACAAGAAACAACAAGTGTGGATATGGATTTATCTTTGAAAATTGTATATTTCTCCAAGTAGGATACAGGATCATTGTTGGGTAACAGGTAACCCTGTCGAGGCTATGAACGCCTGCTGGCAGCAGAGGCTCTACCTACGACAAATGAGCATACTTAAAATTGATCTATAAAGAAGTCTTTGTTTTTATCTTTATAAACTAAGTAGTGACTGATGTAAATACGATGACTAGCTTTAGGAAGTAAATAATCAGAGTTAACACAGGAGAAACAAACTACCATTGACAGCTGAAAGCATGATGCATTTTATATTTCTATAATAAAGTTTTATTTTCCAGAAAACTTTTTTGTTTTGGAAGTTCAGAAAATTCAAAAGATAATCAGAGATAACTGGTTCTTCCTAGTGAATTGCCAATTGTCGTGGCCAGCAACAACCCCCCTTTTTATTTAGATCTAGTAATAAAGCTAAATAAATGGGGACCCTTCTAAAAAATAAAAACTAGCACTTATGTTTCCCTTTGAATAAAGCATGCTATCATAAAATTAGGAAAACACCCGTAAAACCCAAAGAACTAGATTTTATGATAAGTCCCGAATAAAATCGTTCTCTTAACAATAAGACATCACATCGCAAAAGATAATGGAGGATGTTGAGCTAATTTATGTACCTAAACTAACACAATTATTTCTTATCAATCCGGGTTGTTTATGCTTTGAGGCAAGTTCACTATGTGTGAAGATCAGATATAATCAAACCTTGAAAGATAAATTATTCAAAAGCTTAAAGCAATACATCCTACAACTCTAATTCAACTAGTTTAAAGTAGAGGAAAAATATTGAGATGGTTCTTGACTCAAGAAGTCCACCTTTGCCTCAACTATCACTTAATGAATCAGAGATTAAAATCAAGAACTTAAGATGGATAAATTGT
>APFE031296868.1:3944-14175 GCA_000404065.3 Pinus taeda | reverse complement strand
AAACTTACGTAATTTATTTTATTAGATAACATTAGGTTATTAATAAATTAATATTAATGGTTATTAAAAATTAACTATAAGTTTGAACGATATCTTTTTTATTATTATTACTTTTATAATATTAAAATTAATAATATAATACTCTATTACTAGAAATTAGTAAAATTAGTTATAATGAATAGTAATTTACCTAATTAAATAACATTAAGATATTAATAAACTAGTACTAATGGTTATTATAAATTTATTGATTGATTAAGTGATTGTTACATAAATAAATTACCTATTCTTATTTCAAAAATAATAATAATAATTTCAAAGGTAATTTAAAAACAATAATAAAATAAATAATTTCAAAGGTAATTTAAAAACAATAAGTATTTATTTAATAAATTAAAAACTAAATATATACATGAATTATTTACTAAAGGTATGTTAACTTTTATAAAAACTATACTACTTACCATTGATGAAATATTAAACCTTTTTCTGCTTATAAGAATTATTACATTTACCACTTATTACTACTATTCATAAGAGGTTAGATTTGAAAATTAAATAATTTTATTTTATTTATTGAGATAATATATATATATACATATATGTATATTATTTGATCATAACACCTTGCGATAGAAAAAATCTAGATGGGCCATACTTATTACCGCTAGGTTAAGGAGCTGTAAATAAATAACTCAAGGAAGTAATCACACATAAAACTAAAATGAAAATCACATAAATAAAGGAATACATCATAATCTAGATACCCTAATAATAATGACGTTATGAATAAACTAATTAACAACCCACTCAGGAAAAAGACCTTCATCAAAAAATGGTAAAAGCTAAAAACATAAATACCTTAATAATACTAGAAAACTCGAGAAGATTAAACTGAACGAATATGAAGAAAGCATCCAGGATGAACAGAGAGGGAAGGAAGAAACCCTAAGACGACAGGGCGGGGATCCAATTTCTACTGACCTTCCAGCCATCATCTCTGTTGAGATTGTTGGGTCTACGCTCAATTTCAATAACTTCCCTTAACTTACGATGATGGAACCGATCCACCCTGGCAATGACTTTGGCCTGCCTTATGGATCAATAAGTCTTTTTAACTCTCACTTTACTATTTCTATGTGTTAAGTATCATCTATATATCATATTCTAAATTGCAGCAAAAAATAATAACTCAGAATTTACTTTGTTGTACTCTGTGTTCAATTCCTGTCAATTTTTTATGTTTTCTACAGAAACTAGCATAGGCAGGAATTCTTGATTGCTCCTGTCTCCCTGGTCTTACACTCTGAATATAGTTAAGGAATTCTAACTACTCGATGATATTCTTTCACTTTTCCCTCTGTTAGCTGAATGAAAGATTCTTATTTGCCTTTCATTCCCTGACCCCATTCATTTTAAATTCCAACTCAAATATTGTTCCATGGGTAATTATCTTGCTTTGTAGTCCTTCCTTTTGCCAAAGAAACCATACCCCGAAGTTATTCTTCATTGACTCCATTAACCCAATGGTCTGAACTTCCCACACTTTGCAGCTCATTTCTACTGAATGTCACTTTCCAAACACCAAACAAAACTTGTGCTTCATAACTAGCCTAACATATAATCAAACAAATCTAAATCACAAAGAGAGAGCCCTCTCTGGTTGCAGATTGGCTAGAATCTGCAGCTAAAAGACTGGTTAGTGGTTACCTCAGCCGTATTCCCTTCTTTTGAGCTCTCCTAGGGAACAACCTGAGTGATACCATTATTAGCGACTCCGCTGGGGAACTAAACGACTGTTTCTTACTACTGTCTATTTTCTAAAGCTACAGATGGAGACGCAAGTTAGCCAGGTAGCCTTTGAAATTGTTTTGCTGTGCATTTACAGGAGTAAATAAATGATGCTTCGGTCAATCTCCAATTTAGTTTTAGGCTCTAAACAACTGTCCCAAAGATTTGATCAGTCTCCTTGTCTTTAACATATTTTAAGGAAACTTCAAAGCTATCTATATTCTATATTTCAAGAGAAAGAGCTTCCTTCAAAATATTGCAAAAAATTATAATCTTCAAAAAACTTCCAGAAAATACCAAAAACGGACTTAGAAGTTGGCTCCAAAAAAGAAAACTTGTTACACCAGATCAAATTGAGATCCTAATCCTCCAGCTATTTTTGAAAATCCTAACTTGATCTCTAAGACCCTTAGGAGACAAGAAAGTCTAGAATCTGCTGATTTAAACCTTGATATACTTCAGCAAAACCTTACAAAATCTGAGCTTACCCCTGGGAGAGCAGCAGTCCTTTCTATCAACACTACAGCTTATACAATCTCTTCATCCACACCTCAAATTATTCTCTCCACTCCCCCATCCACCGCTCATATTTCCACCCCTGTCCCCGCTGTTCCAGCCATCTTATTCCTTCCTGTTGTCCCATTTATCCCTGTAAATATGGCAAACCGTTATGCTCCCTTGCAGTTGCCTGCAAATCCAGGGGTATGCCTCAAGACTACCAAAGAAAAATCACCTACTTGGATGGTACTGGCTCCTATACAGCTCAACAACACACCAAGAAAATGCAAGATTATTTTGAGAACTATGAAATTGATGATGATGATGTGAGAATGAAGATCTTTGTCCAATGTCTAACTGGTGATGTAACGACTTGGTTTAGAGCACTTGTTGTGAATTCTATAGCTAATCCGAAAGCCCTTTACCAATCCTTCTTAAACAGATGGGAAAAGAAGAAAGACCCTTTACACATTTTAACTAAATATGACAACTTGAAAAGGGGCCCACAAGAAACTGTTCAAGACTACTGTGCCAGGTTCAATAATGTCTATAGTGCTATTCCTCAGAACCTTAGACCTCCACCTGATTTAGCCTTGATTAAATTCCCTGATGGACTTGATTCTGACATGTCATATCAGCTGAGGGAAAGAGCCCCTCTAAGCTTAGCAGACATACAGAATATAGTTGTTAGCGTAGAGGCAAACCTAATTGCTAAACGAAATCGGGCGAGAACTGAGAGAAGAACAACTTTCAAAGAAGAGCCTTCTGCATTTGAGAAAAATCTAGATGCAATCATTAAAGGTATGGACAAACTTGGAGATAGAGTGGAAACTATTGAAAGGAAATCATCCTGGGAAGGGCAACCAAGTAACACAACAAGAAACCCAAACTTTAGAAAAAATCAAAATCCAAATGTTGGAAGGGTTGGCCCTGACCAGAACATCAGACCTCCATTTCAAGAGAATTATGCCGAAGCCTCAACCTCTAGTGAGCCAACAGAGGATACCCAAATCAACCTAATGGGTTTAAACAATGAGCAACAAATTTTCCTAACACAGGATGATCAAGAGGCTCATAATTTCAATCAATTTCAAACCAAGTCTGGAGAATCATTTGATTTCAGGGAAGGCTATCATGCATTGGTCTATGAGGTTCATAAACAATACAAATTAAGAAGCAGAATGATATATGTACCTGAACCTAGCAAATTGAAAGATACCAAACAACCCAAGAGAGCTAAGGATACTTCTCCCCTCATAGAACTCCCGGCTAAAATGAACCTCAACCCAAAGGAGCCCATCATAGAGGACATTTCAGACTTACAGCCATCAAGTAATCAGTAATCTTCCTCCTCTTTTCCAAAAGAAATTCTAAACAGATATGTTGTAGTTAATTCTAGAATGGATGCAGTTCCTAACAGCACTGCTGATAAAGAAAAGAACATAGAAAACACAACAAAAAAGGAAAAGTTTACTATCCATAACACAAGAATTCAAGTGGAAAAACCCTTCAACCTAGAAACAGAAATAGGCAAGTTAAAAATAGCCATTCCACTGTCTGAATTGGCTAAACATGAGGTTTATAGGGAACAAATTAATAGGTCACTTCAAATAGCAGAGACTAGGGATGCAATCAATGTTCTAGATGACCAACCAGAACTATTTTTTGGTCCTGAAGTCAATGGTAAAACAGTAGATGGAGGAGTTCCTCCATTCTATGTGAGCTTGAACATTCATGACAAAGTGCTACATAACACAATGTTTGATTCGAGAGCTTCTCATAACCTAATGCCTAAATTTGTGATGGAAAAGCTAGACCTAGATATCACAAGGCCATATAAAGACTTGTTCTCATTTGATTCCAGCCAGGTCACGTGTCTAGGCCTAATTAAAGACCTTTGTGTATCTTTAGTACAATATCCATCCAAGACAATCTTGATGGATGTGGTGGTATCCGATATCCCACCTAAATATGGCATGCTTTTATCCAGATCTTGGGGTGCAAAACTCCAAGGATCTTTGCAACTAGATGTGTGATATGCCACCATTTCAGTCATTGGTCACCCAAAGAGATTTTACCGGGAAACAATAATGAAATATGTGGTTAGAAGTCAAGAGAAACCCCAAAACTTTCCCTTCTATTCTATGCATTCTGATATGGATTCATTCATCTTATACAATGTTGATATGTGTCCCAAAACTGATGTCAAACTCCTAGAAACAGCACAGACAAAAAGCATAAATCAACAATCTAGTGCCCAGGATCAAAAAATTGTTAATGTGATTGATGCAACAAATGAACAAGACACACCATATGAGCTACAAAATCAAAATCTTCCCACTGAACAAGTTTCAAAAACTCCTGAAACTAGTGGTAATCAAGAAATATTATGGTACTTAGAGTTTGATGGGTCAGTGAACAAATTAGGAGTAGGGGCAGGGATTTGGATACACAACATGCAAAATTACCATGCTCGATGTCATGCATATAGGCTAAATTTCAGATGCACAAACAATATGGCCGAATATGAAGCCCTTTTGTTGGGACTTAAATTGATTAGAAGTCTAGGGGTGACCAAGATTTCAATTCTAGGGGACTCAGATTTGATAATACAACAGATGAAGGGAAAATTTGTTACAAATGATCCTAGGCTAAGAGCTTACAGGGGTGCAGCCATTGAAATACTTAACACCTTCTTAGAATCTCATCTCACCAAAATTTCAAGAAAACACAATTTACATGCACATAGTTTGGAAACCTTTGCCAGCACTTGCAAGTTGCCATTTGAGCCCAATCATCACTTTACTGCTGAGATTAAACACAGACCTGTTGTCCCGTATAATGTGAAAAATTGGCAAGTGTTTGAAAATGATACCCAAATCAATAATTTCCTCATCTTAAAAGAGGAATTCTCAAGTACAAACATAGACACAAGCACTATTGATGATCAACAACAAATAGACAAAATTGAGCAAAATAGATCAGCTGAAACAGCAAATTTGATTTTGCATCCAACAGCTTTTGATAACAAAAATCTACAAGAGCTGAAACAAATGGATCTTGATGAAATGGCTGAGGGAGAACCCAAAGTAATTGAACTAAAGGATAATGTTCTGCCCACAGGCCTAACTCCTTTGGAGGATATATTTGATTCAAATGATATTCCAAGAAAGCCAAAAATGCAACCACTGAATGCAGAAATTGAGGACTGCAACATTGGAACCACAGAAAATCCCAAAATGGTAAAATTGTCCAAAACATTGCCTCCTGACCAAAAGCCAAAATACATCAATTTGTTTGCAGAGTACCAAGATGTCTTTGCATGGAGCTATGAGTACCTCAAATCTTATGACACTTCTGTTATCCAAGATACAATACCCTTGAAAGAAAATCAAAAACCTTTTAAATAAAAGCTGAGAAGGGTTAATCCAATCCTCCTTCCTCTTATTGAAAAGGAGGTTAAAAGAATGTATCAAGCTGGAATAATTGCACCTATTAGGTTTTCAGAATGGATTTCAAATCTAGTGCCCACTAGGAAGAAAATCGGAGAGATAAGACTCTGTGTAGACCTGAAAAATTTGAATAAAGTCTCTCTCAAAGACCACTACCCCTTACCCAAGATGGATCACATTTTACAAAGGGTAGTAGGCGCTTCTAGGATCTCATTGTTAGATGGATTCTTAGGATTTAATTAGATCTTAGTTCACCCAGATGACCAGGATAAAACTGCCTTTATAACACCCTGGGGAACCTTTAAATATGTAAAGATGCCTTTCGGACTCAAAAATGTAGGGGCCACATTTCAAAGAGAAATGGATATAGTCTTCACTAAAGAGATCCATGATTTCTTAGTCATATACCTTGATGATCTCATTTCTTTTTCAAAATCAGACCAAGAACATCTAGAACATTTGAGACAAGTGTTCCTAATTTGCAGAAAATACGGCATATCATTAAACCCAAAGAAATCATTGTTTGGCCTGGAAGAAGGCAAACTCCTAGGTGACATAATTTCTAAAGATGGCATAAGAATTGATCCAGACATGATACAAGCTATTCTCTAAGTCCCTCACCCAGGAAACATCAAGGAACTTCAATCCTTTTTAGGGAAGATCAATTTCCTAAGAAGATTCATTCCCAATTTGGCTGAGCTAATTAGAATGTTGAATAATATGCCAAAGAAAGATTCTAAAGTCAAATGGACCACAGAAGCTAAACAAGCCTTTGAGGAAATCAAAATAGCTTTGACTAAAATGCCTGTCCTCACAAGCCCCAAGTTTGATAGAGATTTCATAATCTTTTCCTTTGCATCTGAGCATACTATTGCTACTATCCTACTACAAAAGGATGACCAAGGATGTGAGAAGCCCATTGCTTTCTTCAGCAAAGCACTTAGAGATGCTCCACACAAATATCAAATCATGGAGAAACAGGCCTATGCCCTTGTAAAGGCCATCAAGGATTTCAGAGTTTATATCTTGTACTCTCATGTGATCGCCTATGTTCCAAATTTGGTCAAGGATATTCTAACTCAAGAAGGAATTGAAGGCAAAAGGCGCAAATGGATAGCCAACATTTTAGAATATGACATTGAAATTAAGCCAAAAAAGCTCATAAAAGGACAAGGGTTAGCTAAATTAATGACTGAAACCAACTTTCAAGCCCTTAACATCAATGAACTGGATAACGAATAGGAGATGGCGACTCCACAGATCAATCAAGCCTTTTTACAATCACCTTGGTATACTGACATATGTTTTGTATTGTCAAACCTGCAAGCTTCACCAAGGTTATCTAGGACTAAAAAGCGATTCTTGAAAATGAAAGCTTCAAAGTTTTGTATTATAGACAATGTTTTATTTTGGAAGAATCATGAAGGTATTTTGCTGAATTGCCTAATTCAGGATGAAGCTGATAAAATACTCAAGGAACTTCATGCAGGGGACTGCGGAGGACACTTGTATTGGAAATAAATAGCTGATAAAATTCTAAGAGCTGGTTTTTATTGGCCCTCCCTGTTTGCTGATGTGAAAAAATTTGTAGTTTCTTGCCATAAATGCCAGATCTTTGAAGGCAAGAGAAAACTGTTACCTTTACCTCTCAAACCCATTTCAACTCAAAGGCCTTTTCAACAATGGGGTTTAGATTTCATTGGAGAAATTCATCCTTCCTCTTCTGGACAACACAAGTGGATTTTGACTGCCACAGTCTACTTTACCAAATGGATAGAATCTATCCCTTGTAGGCAAGCCAATGACACAATCATCATGCAATTCTTAGAAACCAATATTCTGTCTAGATTTGGTTGTCCAGAGAAGATTATTACAGACAATGCTGCTGCGTTTAAGTCCAAAAGAATGATCAATTTTTGTCACAAGTACCATATTACCTTAGGCCACTCTACAACCTATTACCCTCAAGGTAATGGTCTAGCTGAATCATCTAATAAAAACATGATCAACATCATCAAAAAAGTCTTGGAGGAGAATAAAAAGAATTGGCATAAAAAACTGGTAAATGCACTATGGGCAGACAGATTGACCACCAAAATATCTATTGGAACCAGCCCATATGAATTGGTTTATTGCATGGAGTTTGTGTTCCCCTCATCCTTGGGAATCCCTGTAGTCAAATTGTTGCAAGAGTTACAAGCAGAACCCAATGACATTCAAAGGAGAACCAATAAAACTATTCACTTGCAACAAAATAGAGAGGCAGTATATCAAAGAACTCAGGTTCTGCAAGATAAACTCAAGAAGATTTTTGACAAGAGAACAAAAGCTGAGGATTTCTTCATAGGAGACAAAGTGGTGAAGTGGGATTCTAGAAGGGAAGACAAAGGAAAACATGGCAAATTTGATTTCCTGTGGAAAGGTCCTTTTTTCATTCAGACTGTACAAGGAAATAACACCTATTTCTTGAGCAACTCGGATGGTACAGAAGCTGGGGAAGGCCCAGTCAATGGGAAAATGCTCAAGCATTATTTTGATCCTCCTTGTTAACATAACAAGATTGTATTTTGTACATAAAAAGTGTTTATTTTAGCAGTAGGATAGGAAATAAGTTGCAGCAAATTTTGAGGAAAAAGCAAACAGTTATACCACCCTTGATATATATTTTGAGTTTACTAGAAGCAATCAAGAAAGAACTTGGGAAATATCGAGATGATGGCAAATACTCTGACCAACCACCAAAGACAAAGTTGTAGTTCTGTTCAGATCAGCTTATAAGAAATGCATCCATGCCACAAAAATTCAGTTTGTTGGCTTACAGAAAAGGGAAGCTTCAAATTACAGCAAGAGTTGAAGATAAGGCCATCTGACCTACTGTTCATGGCTTTAGAAGATAAAGCCATCCCCAAGTGGAGCCACTGTTAGGTTTCTATACCAATAGGTGTCATTTTCATGATTGACTGTGGAAGTGCCAAATATGATCATCCTTTCCATGTTGCAAAGGTTCCATATTTTCAAAAAATCAAAAATTCAAGAAAAAGAGAAAGAAAAGGAACCCCAATGAAAGACTAGGAAAGCGACTTGTCAAAATGCTACTACTATACTACATGTCGCAAAGCAAGTTTAGAATGTGCAATCACTGACTTTTTCTCAATTGATGAATAGCCAGACAGTTCAACCCTGGCTAGATCATGTTTAAATTTCTTGTTTTAGAATATAGAATAAGGTATGTTCAAACAGTTCAAGTTTGGCAGATCGCTAGATAGGTAGAGAAGCAAAGGGCCCAACTGCTCAATCTGAGCCCTTGGAAGGGATAAGGATAGATTTAGATAGGAGGGCAGCCAAAAGAAAAGAAGAAATCAGGGTTTTCTAGTTCAATTGCACCCAATCAAAATGAAGAAAAAATGTTAGGAATTGTAGCATGGGTAAGTATATTGAAGTTGCAGAAACAGGTCTATCAATAGTGTCATCTTTTTTAATATGATCTATTTTCATGGATATATCAAGTGCCATGTCAAAGGTATGATGATAGATCAGATGTTGCATGCCTAAATCCCCTTCTCTCCCCTCACAATAATCATTCACTAACATCCCTCAAACATATTGGGATCTGCTCAACCTCTTAACTTCACTCCATTTCCATAAAAACTTAAGTGAAACTTCAAGTTTACTTAAAAGCTCCAAGCCACATTTCTTGTGTAAAGTTTTATTTCTCCCCACACCCAAGCCTAGGTGATTCAATTTCATGCTCCCAGCACTTCCTCTCATATTCATATTAACATGTTAACTCTATTATATAAAACTCCCACATATATTTCCCCTCCCCTATTGTACATAAAAATACATAAAAAAACCCAAAAAATGTATAATATCCCCACCCCTTACAACTATAGCCATATGGCAAGGTCTTGGGAAGTATAGTGTTTACCAGAAACATTATAATAAGCCCCCACATATTTGGAATTTGTTTAACACTCAGTTAAATAAATAGCCACACCTAACATGCCCACATGATTTCCATACAAACCCTCTTAACCAAAGTATTGACCCGCATGTATTTGCAAAAACATTAAAATATTAGTGCGGGTCCCTTTTTGTAAACCTCCGCCATCTATACCTCCCATCAACCGTTGGATCGCGCCCTCCAGATCCAACGACTCTCGTCAATATCGGAGCCGCCCCCACGTCCGTTCGTTAGCTCCTGATGGAAAGCGTTTTTCCCGCCGTACCCCGAGACGCGTGTCGGCTTTCTATTGCATCGGGCCTGTTCTAACACAAACCGCTCCCGTACGAAAAGCGGTCTGATGAAAACCACAAAGCGTGCTCTGGTCCCGCTGCCTGCGTCATGCATCACGTCATTCACCACATCTGCACCAACGCCAGCGCCCCCATTACTGTTTTGTCTGCCGTGTCCGCCATGTCATCCGTCCATGTCACCGCCACGTCGCCCGCCCCGACACCTTCCGTAGCCCACTACAGGACAAATTTAC
>APFE031296857.1:0-15107 GCA_000404065.3 Pinus taeda | reverse complement strand
TTTTCAAGGTTTCATTAGGTCATTAGGGTTGCCAAGGTTCCATTCCATTGCATAAGACCAACAAGTAAAGGTTGATCAAATAACATCCCTTCACCATGTGAAGATGATTTGTAAAGAGAAATGCTTATTTCATTATGTAACCGTAATAATTTCACCATCCCAAGCTGTTAACTTGGTGTTCCAAAGATGCCAAACCATCAAAAGATCAATTTTTCAAAGGAAGTAGTCAAGTGAAAGAGTAAATTTTCAAAGGGTTAAGTGCATGCCAAAGGGAGTTGTTCTTTCCTAAGAGTGTCCAAATCATCATTTTCCACAAGCACTAAACCCTAATTTATCTCACCCATTGAGCTAGGGTTGGTTATGAAATCAGAAACATCTGAGTATATGAGGCATAACGGAGGTAATTTCAGTGAGTATGAGGCCGTTCAACTCATACACATCATGTCTCCATCATTTTTCAATAAGTCATTCCAAGGGACAAATCACTTGCCACACATAGAGTTAGTTTTTCTTCAAACTATGTTTTAGACCAAACAAGGAAGAATTTGGAAAAAGTGAGAGAATTTTTTGTCCAAAATAGGTCAAAGAAGAAAAACGTCCTTCACTTTTTACATAGGTTTCATGGTTTTAGAGAAATGTCAAAAATACAATTGGCTCAAGAGAGTTGATGCACTTCTTAAGTGACCTTGGGAAATCAAAATCTCTCCTAGTTGGAGTGACCAGATGACTTACTTGATGAGTCAAATGATAACTAGACATAGCAAACTTTCCAATGAGCTATCATGAGATCAATTTGGAGTTTGGGAAGACCTACAGAAGTTGACTACAACATCACTCTTCATTTTGGCAACCTCATTCTACACATTTTGACCAATCTTGGGAGATTGAGATTTTGACACGAAAAATGAACTCCAAATTGAAAAATTAAAGATGTTATGGAAATTCGACTCATCAATCCTTCCAAGGAGCTATCCCATGCCTAATTTGGACGCTGGGAAGGTAGCCAAACGTTGTCTAAAAATGGAATTGCCTGTTCGGAAAGTGGCACTAAGCATTCAAGAGGTGGCACTGCGTGTGTGGGTTGGCATTGCGTGTTGAGCAGAAGGGCCATAAAGCCCTTAAAACTTCAAGAAACTTCACAATTTCTCTCTCTTACCTTAATTTCAAGTAATTTGACCTCCCTCACTTTAGTTTTGGTTTGCAAATCAAACTTTTAAGCATCATTTCCCATGGTAAATATGAAACCCTAAATTTTCCCCTAGTATGCTTAAAACCCTAAACCCTCATTGTTCCTCCTATCACCTAGCACTAAAAATCCTATCTCTTTCCCTATCCCTATTTCCCTATCCCTTTATCCCTTTATCCTTATTCCATATTATTCCTATCCCTTTATCCCTCTTCCCAAAGGGAAATTTCTCAAAGAAAACAAGCCCTCCCTCTCATTTTTATCATTCCTACTCCCTGATTCATTTTCTAGACCATAAGGTCATCTTCCATGCCATCACTCCTAAATCACCCATACTCACTCCTTCCATACCTTCTCTAGGGGTACACAACTTCAAAACTATGCAAACATGGACAAGGAAGACCTTCTAGAAGTGCTCAAGTGAAGGCAGATGAGAAGGCCAAAGAGACTAGAGCTACTAAGGTGCCCAGTACCTACATGACATGTTAGAGGGATACAAGGAGATTGCTTGTAGTTGATAACATGGCCTATCATTACAGAACTTGAAACAACATTTGCAATATGAGGGTCAAGAAAATGAAAAATGGGCTAAGGTGGGATTTGAAAGGTAAAAAGGAGGAGGATAGGCTTAAGATTCTTTCTAAAGGTTACTTGGCTCATCAAGACACTTGATGATGGTGCTTCTCACCAATTTTGGGCAAGTTTGGAGAAACTTTTGTCATTTGCCAATTTTTGAAATTCTACACACATGAAAACTACTAAGATGCGTAGTGCCATCGGCAATGCGCTTTTCCTAGGGGCACCCAATGAAGAAATGGTTTGGATTTTTAGATTCAGAGTAGAGAGGACATGCACCCTAGCCATTTTCAAAGTTTGTGGGGTAGAATTGGTCCACCAAAAGGTTAAAAAACACCCTAAAAATGACATTTCTGCCACTTTTGGACACACAGAAGCAGTCTTGGGAGAATCAAGTTATGAGGGGAAAAATAATCTCCAATTACATAAATTATAGGTGGTTTGGAAATTATACTTGAATACCTTTCCAATGAGATATCATGGAATCAATTTGGATGCTAGGAAGTTCTCCAAAAGGGAACTGAATTTTTGACTATTTTTCATGGATTCTCTCTCATGGTGGATAATTTACTTATGTAAATGATGTCATGGCTTGTAAATATGATGGATAAATAGTAATAGAATGTAGATTCATTGCTTTAGGAGTTAGTTTGACCCAAATGAATCAGTTTTTCACTTTTAGAGGCAAGTTGTTCAGATGCCTATATTCCTATTTTCTTGTTCAGTGTTTGTTATATTAGCTCTTCATCTTGGGGATTCAACCCCTGAGGATGGGAGGAGTTTGGAAAATGCCTATATCTTCTTCTTCTTTCTCATTGTAAAGGGTTGGACTTAGTTGGATGCTCAGAATATGATTGTACATCTTTGTAAGCAGTTTGGCAGGAGACTAATAAGAATTGTAGCTATTTTTATGGGATCCATGTGGTATGGAGTTTTAGTAGAGTTTATTCTTTCGTGATCATATGTTAGAATTTTTTCTATGTTTCATTAATCATTCCATTTCTTCTTAGTGAATGTTTTCAAGTTGATAGGCAGAATCCATCACAACATTGCTCTGCTTTGGGCAAATATTCACATTTATATGGTTTCCATTGTTTAAGAAGGATCCATGATTGTCACATGCCTTTCTTAGCTCCTCATCGGTCTTAAACACCTCATCTCATCAAGCCCTAAAGTGCTAAAGACTATGTCTACCTTGGCCCATAGATCACCCTGCATTTCGGACCTAATTTCCCAGACCTAAAGTGCCCAACTCCTCTTGATCTAGCAAAATCTCTACAAAATCCAATAAAAAATTTCGAGCTACTACACCTACCCTAAAATCATTTACCTAATCCATTCATCTTGACTGAAATCCTTACGAAGAGAACCCTCTCTCGACCTAGTAGGGCTAGCTACTTGGCTAGTTGATGGTTACCCTAGTTTTCCTCCTTTCAGCCTGAGGTTCAATCTAGGTGATAGCATAGTGGCGACCACACTCGGGAACGTAGTTTTATGTTACTCAACAAAATGTATCAAGTTCTTATCTAGATCTGATTGTTGATGGTTGACAATGATCAGACACTGGAAGGCTAAAATCATTCACCTGACGACTCTAAATCAATTTCGAGATTAGATCCAAGGACTCCACTAGAGGATGAACCTGACCAACAAAGCATGAAAGGACAATATGGATAGATCAGGTATTCAAGTTGGAATTTCATCCAAGACATTACGTTCTTTGTTATAAATTATTTTTTCTCTTTTCTCGAGAATGTCAAGAAGTTTTTACACAATATACTGTATTTGACAAAAGATCCTAGACCTGCATTTGATTCTTTCCCCTTGAAGATTGTGAATACAAAATATTCGCATGCATTTGATCTTGATCAAGATCCTTCTTTCGAATATTATGATGGCCATCTTCAAATTGATGAGCCTCAAGAGACCAAGACTGGTTCTACACCATCTGTACATATTACTATACCTTATAAAATTCCAGATAGATACAAGCCTCTGATTTTACCTCCTATATCCCATGATATCCCTAAAAATCATTACCTATATCTACCAAGATTTGATGGTGAATGTGGCAACATCACTACTGAGAGACATGTACTAAATTTTGAGTCTTTTCTTGACCTTTTTGAAGTTGATGAAGAGGACGTCAGTATTAGGATTTTTTCTCTTTCTTTGCAAGGAAAAGTTAAGAGTTGGTTCAAAATCTTGTCTGATGCGAGCATCTCAGATTTCTAGCAATTTGTCAAAGTTTTCCTCGACAAGCGGGTGGTCAAACAAAACCAATTCTTAATTCTAGAAGAGTATAAACAGCTGAAATGACAACCAGGGGAGATAGTACAACACTTTTCCGCCAGATTTAACCAAGCTTATTGTTCGATGCCTCTTAATATAATACCTCGTCTTGATTCATCTCTCTTGCATTATTCGGAAGCCTTTGATCTGAAAATGGAGTTTTAGCTGAGAGAAACGAACCTTACAACACTTGAAGAGATGCAAAACATGTAGTAGATGTAGAGGCTAATTTTCTGACCAGAAGGGCAAAGTTGAAGGAAGAAGAGAGGAAGAACATATATCCAGAGGAAATAACATCTTTAGAGGTAAAGCTTGACATTTTGGTAAGTGTAGTGGAAGAGATGATGCAAAATATCACCACAAGGAATGAGTATGATGTTCTGTTGTGGTCACCAACAGCCCCCTCTTTTGTTTGGTGTTAGCAACAACCCTAAGCAAATGGGGGACCCTTAGTAAAAATTCATCAAAATTCCCCTTGAATATTTTTGTTTTTCCTTAAAATCTTATCGCAACAAAGCAAAGGAAACACTTCTTGTTATAAGCTTATCAAACCACGAAAAAGCGACGCTAAACTCATCGCATCGCATTTATCATGAGTGCTCTTAACAAGAGAGACTTAAGAAATCCCTGACGGCCGATGTGCGACGTCGCATATCGCAGCGGCCGCATAGAGAAAGACGCAATGACTAATATCTGCGATGTGCGATTTGCGATTTGCGATCTCTAATCCACAATCTGTGATCTGCGATGATCCGATATCACGGTATCACAATGCTGTAATACTAATATGCGATCTGCGATCTGTGATCTGTGACGAAACACGAGATCTTGCTCAGCACAACATTCAAAGGAAAGTTGTCCTTTAATCAGAGTAAGGCGCGCGCATGTAAAAAGAAATTAATGATCATACGAATGACCGCTTTTCGTGTTTCGAAGAGTCAGTTCACTTTGAATGTCATGATTATACACACGCAACATCTGAAGCTTTCATATCAAACTTTATTTTTCATTTATTCTTTTCCTTCACACAACTATAAAACAGGAGATTAAATGGAGTAATTTTTCTTGTGCAGGAAACATCTAAGGAAAAGAGGAAAGCGTCGATGTTTAGCGGCCACAGAAGAGGCTTCTTCAAAAGCAGGAACCACACACGATAGGCCATCTGAAACTCAGAGTTATAGGCACACAGAAGCAGCATGACTGCAAAGATACCTGAAGCTTGCACGACAGAAAAGCCCAGAATGAAGAGCAAAGGCAGTTTCCAATCCAGAGAATTGCTCGGGAAGTAAAGTCTTCTGACTCATCAATTCATTAATAAAGACAGAAAACCAACATAGCAAAAGTAGGTCCAGTTCGATAAAAATTCGAGTTATTACCAAGTATACATTCAGTCAGCGGGAGATTCTCTTAAAAATATCTGATAGTTTATCGAAGAGGTGGTGCCGACCCTTGTTACTCCTATTTTTGTAACACGCACAAAGGAAAAGGCAACCAACCGACACCTCTCGGTCGAATGCTGCACACTCACAACGCTAAAGGAGCAAAGACAGAAATAGTTCAAAGTTAGATTCAATTTTAGAAATAATTTTCTTTATCAGAGGGACGGTTATTTGAAAACCGGATCCCAAATTTATGTAATCAAGTTAATTAGTTAGCAGTATTTAAACCCTTCTCATGCATTTAGAGAAGGGTCCATAGATTTTTCAAAAACTTATCCTCAGAACATGCACTTCTGCACCCTCAGAGGAGGTTTTGATGAATAGATGGATCAAAATTTATCTTTACTTGCATTTTTGATATCTGCTACTGATGTTGCACTTCTGTACTCTTAGTGGATGTTAGAACAAGCAGAGATAAATCATTGTTGCTTGAAGCTTGTGAGTGGAACCAGTCATAAATGGTACTTTTATCTCTTGGCTATTTCTGCTTATGTTCTTTAAGTGATTTATAGTTTCAGTTGTTTATATGTCATTGTACGAATGTATGGGTTACCATTTGGCACTTTTGTACGATGGAGTCGTATTTTTTGTATCTGACATATAAGTGACTTATTATGTGATATGTTGCTCATAACTATTTTGCCTAACTTCTTATGCAAAATAGTTTATCTTTAATGATTTCTATTCTTATGATAGTTGAATGATCTTTATTACCATTTATTATTCGAAATCTTTTTAGATCACATCATAGCAAGGAATACACCCCGGGTTAGTGTAGATTAGGTGTATTGTTTCTTATTAGGTTACAATAGCATAGTGTTAGTTTAGAGAGTCTAAATTAGATTTACTTTGAATTTTCATTAGGTTAGCATAGTTCAAGCTCTACACACACACATGCACCCAAGGTCGGGAAACTGGTCCCGTCACCCCCAGTCGGACCCGCTATACCAAACGGATAAGGAGCTGCCAAACAAGGTCCGGACCGGGTGGGTATCCCCCTTGTTGTTGACCTGATTTTCGGGGCTTCAACATATTTGGCGCTAGAAGGAGGGCCTGACTATGAATGGCACCTAAATCAAAATCTAAATACCATTCTGAGAGTAAATCACCCTCATCAGCTCCTCCGACTTCCTTAGAAAATTTAAAATCAGAATCCCAAGTCGGTCGAATAATAACCGCTGCTACATACTCTAATATTTCAGACCAGCCTACCATCGAACCCCCTGAAGTTCAAACTCTCATTCATAAACTCCAGGGATTTTATATTTTTTCAATAGGGTCTGATAAATCTCAAAGCAGCGTGACTTCACGATACAATCCTTCTCACCCCCTGACCAGGTTAAAGAGCAAAAAATTTGGCATCCAGCCAACCGAACTCCCTCTTCCCGCTAGAGAAAGAGCAAGGAAAACATTACTGCACTCTGACAGTGAAACTCTCTCATCTACATCATCCATCTCAACCCCTTCACCGCGAAGTCAACCACCCACATCTCCATCCCAAATCACTCATCCACCTTCCACAACCCCTCTTCCCCAATCATCCAAGATCATATTATGTGCATCTTCAAAACCTCGAGGATCATCTCCTACACTTGCAATTACCAGTAGCTCAAGAATGGCTCAAGCTCCGTGGAACAATCCTGGAGCGGTTTTTATGCCTCCACCCCTGAGCCAAATATCACCCCATCCTGAGAAATGGCTACCCAAGTTCAACCCAGAAATAGGCATGCTAGCTGAAGAGCACATTAACAATTTCATGCTCTCTGTCAATCTCAATGGAGTTACCAATGAAGATGATGTGGTCCGTCTTTTTCCCTATACGATGCAAGGAACAGCCAGGTCGTGGTACTTTTCGTTACCTTCCAGGTCTATAACAAGCTGGGACATCTTTCAAAGTCAATTCCTCACCAAATTTGGTGATGATAGATCAACGACAACGTTAATCAGTGACCTATCCTCTCAAAGCCGAAAGCAAAGAACCCATCAAAGATTTCAATTTGCGATTCAATAAGATCCTCAACAAAATCCCCGCTACTTCCCAACCTAGTGAAGAAGTGCGATGTGAGTGGTATATCATAGCCTTACCATCAAATCTAGCAGTCTTCGTAGATAGGGCGAATAAACCAACTTTAGTCGAAAATCTGACCGAAGCCATAGCGGTAGAGAGACGCGTTGTAGCTCTAGAAAAGAGATCTGCGATAGAAGAACGTAAGTCCAAAAAGACCTCTTTCAAGGAAGACTCCAAAAAGAAACAGACAAAAGACCCTTTCGATTTGGAAGGGTTACAGAAAGTATTAAAAACCATGTCCAATGAGATGATCGACATAAAGAAACAAGTGGCAGAAACTTCTTCGAAAAAGCCCTATAGAAATTTTAGAAGAGGCCCTTCAATGGATACGAAACCACCCAACACTATTTCAAATGTCGAATTTAAAGAAGAGGAAGAAGAGGAGAGAACCCTTGAAGGACAAACCGATGATGACGAAGTTGTGGAACTACAAGGAATGTGGGATTTCATCCTCCCACAAGAAGAGGATCAAGAAGCATTTCCGGTTAGCACACGTAGCAAAAACCAACTTGATCCTCCCCAAACTACCCCCAAGTAGAAGGGCGCAAGCCCTACAATAAAAGAAAAAGTCTCAACAAAGAAAACAACCGCAAAGGCGACTCAATCTAGCCCAGTCCTATCAGATCAAACACCTCCATCAAAGACACTAATAGTGTCGGATGAAATGGATTACAACATTATTGATGACATGAAAAAGACGAGGGCTAATATCACTCTTTATGAATTGAGCAAATTGAAACATCAACAGAAGATAATGATGAAAGAATTACATTCCATACCCACCACATCTTTGCCTACAGTTGTGGCTACACACAACATGGGAAGGCCCCCAATCAGCACGGCCAATAAGATCGATCCAAATGACATCGCCTTGATTGGAGGAAGATCAAGATCTCACACTCCCCCCTTTTTTCTCGCTTATGAAATCTTCAATAAAAACGTGCACAATTGTTTGGTAGATTCTGGAGCTTCAACAAATATTTTACCCAGATCAATATGTGCCAAGTTAAGCGTTCAACCACAAAAATCCGCGGTGCGCATAGTTCAGCTTGATCGGTCTCAGGTCGAAGTGATTGGTGAACTTAATCAAGTCACCATAATATTGTCGTCTAACCCCAAGGTTTGTCAAGTTATCGACATTTTAGTGGCTGATATCCCTGAATTCTATAGTCTAATTCTCAGCAGGGATTGGTCCGAAAAACTCCGTGGATACTTCTCAACCGACTGGTCTCACATGTGGTTACCATATAATGGTAAACCAAACCAAATAAAGGTTGAACGGGAATTACACCAAAAATACATAGTAACAGAATTAGAGGGAGAGAATGAAGCGATAGCATATAGCAGTAGCATCATAGGCAATTACTCAACAGATTCTTTCCTCAATGCTCATACATCACCTTACTTAGAAAATTCAATTGTATCCCAAGTAGAAAAATTTTCCCAAACTGATAATTCAAAGTGCGTAAATTTTGTAGAAGAACCTGTAAATACATCTTTGTTTTGGAAATTATATTGTGATGGCTCTAAATCTAACGAAGGAGCGGGAGCAAGATGCATTTTGATCAGTCCAGAAGGAAACAAGACAATGCTTACATGCAGACTTGAATTTGATTGCACGAACAATACAGCAGAATATGAGGCCTTGGTGCAAGGCTTATACAAAGCAATCGGCTTGAACGTCAAATACCTTCAAGTCTATGGAGACTCTGAGATTCTGGTCAAACAGGTATGCAACACCATACATTGCCTATCAAGTCATTTGAAGCACTATCAATCTCTAGTACAAGATCTGGCTGAGCATTTCATGGCATTCAATATTTTCTCAATCCCAAGAATTCAAAACGCGAGCGCAGACCTTTTAGCCAATGTAGCCTCTAGACTCATCCCCTCCGAAGATTTTAGCCCAGATAGATTCTCGATAGAATTAATTTTTAAACCGTCCGTCCCTGAAAACATTACAAACTGGAGAGTATTCAATGACGATCCTGATATTGTAAATTTCCTCACCTCAGAAGGATCCTACTCCAACCAAATAATTGACGAGGACCACCACGATCAACAAATACAACAAACTAGCACTGATAATGCTATACCAAAATCGGTGGTTAAGTTAGAAGACTTATATGATCTGAAAAGTCAATTTAAAAGGTCTACTAATTCTAAGCTCTACAGTTCAACTATGAACTATGAATCAATAAACCTGGGAACCGATGATAAACCACAAAACGTTAATCTAGGCCACGGCCTAACTCCTGAAGAAAAACTAGCATACATTCGTCTCTTGAGACAATACAAAAATGTTTTCGCCTGGAATAACGACGAACTGAAAACATACGACACTTCCATTATCCAACACACTATCCCTATGATCGACAATGAAAAACCTATCCAGTAGAAACTCAGAAAAATCCACCCCAATCTAGAGAACAAATAAAGACGGAGCTAAATAAATTGTTAAAAGCCAGAATAATTTTCCCCGTCAGACATTCCAAGTGGGTCTCAAATATGGTACCCATTAGAAAGAAAAGCGGAGATATTAGAATCTGCATCGATTTTCGGAATCTCAACAAAGTCTGTCTAAAAGATAATTTTCCCCTCCCTCCTATGGAGCAGATATTACAAGCAGTAGCAGGTTCAGAATTAATGTCTTTTCTGGATGGATTTTCAGGATACAACCAAGTGATGGTACATCCCGATGATCAACTAAAAACCACGTTCCGAACCAAATGGGGCACATATGCATATCGAAAGATGCCATTTGGTTTAATCAATGCCGACGCTACGTTTCAAAGAGCTATGGACATCGCATTCAAAGGTTTAGTCAACAAAGCCGTAGTGATTTATTTGGATGATATAACAGTATACTCAAAGAAGCGAGGCGACCATCTCAGAGACTTAAAACAGATCTTTCAACGGTGTTTAAGGTATGGGATTTCACTTAACCCAAAGAAATATTTTTTCGCATTAAGTGAAGGGAAACTTCTAGGATTCATAGTATCAAAATCTAGTATTCACATTGAACCTGATAGAATCAAAGAAATTTCCGAAATATCCCTGCCTCATAATAAAAAGGCCATGCAATCTTTTCTTGGTCAAATCAATTTTGTGGAAAGATTTGTCCCGGATTTTTCAAGAATCATTTCTCCTTTGCAAACCATGATCAAAAAGAATTCAAATTTCAAATGGGGTCTGGACGAACATGAAGCATTCAATCTGATCAAACAGGCTATCATTAATGCTCCGTCTTTAGCAACCCCAAATTTTTTAGAATCTTTTATCTTATACACATTCGCCTCAGAAAAATCCTATGCCCCAATCCTAACTCAAGCGAATCAAGAGAAAGCGGAAGCTCCAATCGCATTCTTTAGCTCTAATTTACAAGGAGCTGAACTCAATTATTCAGACATAGAGAAACAGACGTATGCCGTTTTCAAAGTGATCAAGTATTTCAGACCTTTCTTACTTAAAACCCATACCAAAGTCATAGTACCGTTTCCAGCGGTAAGAAATCTTTTAATACAGAAAGATGTTGGTGAAAAAAGAGCGAATTGGATCACAGCTTTACAGGAATACGACCTTGAAATCAAACCAGAAAGCATTGTGAGAGGCCAAGGCTTCTGCAAAATGTTAGCTGGAGCGTCACATATTCCTGAAAGCTCATCTGAGGAAGTACAAACGTATGAGGTAAGCCTAAACGATATAGAATCTTTATATGCTGACACCATTTATTATCTCAAAAATGTGTATGCTCCAGCTCACCTGGATCACACTAAGAAAAGAGCCCTGAGATTAAAGGCTAAACAATATCAGCTCATAGATGATGTTCTGTTCAAAAGAAATTATGATTCTGTGCTTCTTAGGTGTCTCGAGAAAACTGAATCCGAAAAATTTTTGTAGGAACTCCATGATGGACCTGCAGGCAGACATTATGTTGGAGATGCCACCGCACACAAGATCTTACGAGTGGGGTATTATTGGCCCACATTGTTTAAAGACTCACACAGTTATGTGAGGAAATGCCAAATCTGCCAAACTACTGCAGGAAGACAAAGGAAACCGTCCATGCCACTCCAGCCGGTAAACATTAAGCAACCATTCAGTCAATGGGGCTTGGACATAATAGGTGAGATCGTTCCTCACTCTTCTAAGCAACATAGGTATATCCTCACAGCAACTGATTACTTTACTAAATGGGTAGAAGCGGTACCTCTCAAGACAGCTAATTCTGAAAATATCATTGAATTCATTGATCAATTTATAATCACTAGATTTGGATTGCCATCAGCTTTAATTTTTTATAATGCTTCTTACTTTTCTAGAAATGCAATGACTGATTTTGCACTTAAAAGAGGGTTTAAACTAAAATATTCGTCCAACTATTACCCGCAAGGAAACGGATTGGCTGAGTCAACAAAAGAAAACCTAATCAGGATTATTAAAAGGACAGTTGACTAGAGCCAAAAGAATTGGCACAAAACCTTGGTAAACGCTTTATGGGCAGATAGAATAATGAAGAAGGCTTCAATCGGCACTTCTCCCTTTAACTTAGTTTATGGGAAGGAAGTGGTTCTTCCAACCCATTTAATGATTCTTTCCTTGTTTTTAGTACAGTACATCGATGACGTATCTACTTCCTCTTTACAACTAAGACAGATGGGAATAATTAAATTGGAAGAACAACGAGAGCAAGCTAAGAAAACCCATGCTCATTACCAAGCACTAATAAAATCCTCTTTTGACTCAAGCATAATAACCAGAAAAAACTTTCAGATGGGAGATCTAGTTTTGAAATGGGATAAGGCTCACGAAGAGAAAGGCAAACATACAAAATTCCAGAAAATGTGGCTTGGTCCTTTTTAGATTGTAGAAGTCATAGGCCCATCAACGTCTGTGTTGCAGGATTTAGCAGGTAGAAAGGATTCCTTCCCTGTTAACGGACAAATCCTGAAAATATACTTTCCATAGAAGATATTCTTCCAAATTTTGTAGGATAGCTTTTTGTTTTTCTTTCTTAGAAACAAAACCAGTTGTAGATGATTACTACAGGAATTCGCGTTAAATTGGACACCAGATCCTCTGTTAGATCTTGTTTTTATTTCACTTGTACAAACAGTAAAAAAAAATTCGAGAATCTGATCTTTATTATTGACAAATAGAGTCCAACTTTGCTCTAGATATGATACTAGTTCTGACTTCAAAAAAATTTATGAAAGCATACTTTGGCAAAAATCTTGTTTTATATCAGCATAATGAAAGGTATCAATTATAAAATGAGCACTCTCTGTAAAACTGCTATTTTTTCGAACTCTATTATTATCGTCCAGAACTTTCTTAAGGAAAAACAATGAGTTCCTCCCTGCTAAAGGAAATCACAGCATTCAGAGAAGTAATCCGAGAAAGCAATATGTATCTCAAAGAATAAGAGGTCTCATCACGAGCCGGCTTATCATGATCACATATATTATAACTTGCTAACCTTGCCAATACTGTCCACCAAAATAGGGCAACGACTTAAGATTGTTGCAATAAAAAGACAAGGGGTCTCATCACGAGCCAACTTGTTCAGCAAAAGTGTAAATCAAGTGAATGACTGTGTCATAAATTGGCCACCAAACCAAGACATTGTTCTTTGGAGAATATAAAAAGAAAAAGTGTAAAAATGGTTTTCTCTCTGAAAAAGTTGTAGATAGTTTTAAGCAGGATAAAGGATCATTGCTGGGTAACAGGTAACCCTGTCAAGGCTATGGACGCCTGCGGGAAGCAGAGGCTCTACCTGCGGTAAATGAGCATATTTTAAATGACTAGCATAGCAGAGATGACCTCATTTTATCTTTAAAAGGGACCAAGTAATGGCTGGTGTAAATACAAAGGCTGAACCATAGGAAGCAAACGAATGGAATGCAGAAAGGTTGAAATAAAGTATCATTGATAGGATAAGACAAACGTACTCTATTTGTCCATAACAAAGTTTAGAATGACGAAAATTTTTCTGTTTCGGAAGTTGAAGTTCAATAGAAAGTCAGAGATAACTGGTTCTTCCCAGTGAATCGCCATTGTTGTGGTCACCAACACCCCCCCCTCTTTTGTTTGGTATTGGCAACAACACCGAGCAAATGGGGGGACCCTCAGTAAAAAATCCATCAAAATTCCCCTTGAATATTTTTGTTTTTCCTTAGAATCTTATCACAGCAAAGCAAAGAAAACACTTCCTTTTGTAAGCGTATCAAACCACGAAGAAGCGACGCTAAACTCATCGCATCACATTTACCATAAGCGCTCTTAATGGGAGAGGCTTGAGAAATCCCCGACGGCCGACGTGCGACATCGCATATCGCAGCAGCCGCATAGAGTAAGACACAATGACTAATATCCGCGATGCGCGATTTGCGATTTGCGATCCCTGATCCGCAATCTGCGATCTGCAATGATCCGATATGGCGATACCACAGTGTTGTAATATGAATCTGTGATCTGTGATCTGCGATGAAGTGCGAAAACCTTGCTCAGCACAACATTCAAGGGAAAGCTGTCCTTTAATCAAAATTAGGCGCGCGTCTGTAAAAAGAAGTTAATGATCGTACGAATGGATACTTTTTGTTTCTCGAAGGGTCAGTTCACTTTGAATGACATGATTATATAGACGCAAGATCTGAAGCTTTCATATCAGACTTTATTTTTCATTTACTCTTTTCCTTTACGCAAACTATAAAACAGGAGATAAAATGGAGTAATTTTTCTTTTGCAGGAAACATCTAAGGAAAGGAGGAAAGTGCCCATGCTCGGAGGCCACAGAAGAGACTTCTTCAGAAGCGGGAACCACATATGATAGGACTACAAAGATACCTGAAGCCTACACGACAGAAAAGCCCGGAATGAAGAACAAAGGCAGTTTCCAATCCAGAGAATCGCTCGGAAAAGTAAAGTCTTCTGACTCATCAAGTCATTCACAAGGACAGGAAACCAAAATAGCAAAAGCAGATCCAGTTTGAGAAAAATCCGAGTTATTACCAAGTATACATTCAGTCAGCGGGAGATTCTCTAAAATATTTGATAGTTTATCAAAAAAGTGGTGCCGACCCTTATTACTTCTATTTTTTTATAACACGCACAAAGGGAAATGCAACCAACCGACTCCTCTCAGACGAATGCTGCACACTCACCGCACTAAGGAGTAAATATAGAAATAGTTCAAAGTTAGATTTAGTTTAGAAATGATTTGCTTTATCAGAGGGATGGTCATTTGAAAACCGGATCCCAAAATTATGTAATCAAGTTAAATAGTTAGCAGTATTTAAACCCTTCTCATGCATTTAGAGAGGGGTCCGGAGATTTGTCAAAAACTCGTCCTCAGAACATGCACTTTTGCACCCTCATAGGTGGTTTTGATGAATGGATGGATCAAGGTTTATTAATGTTTGTGTCTGATATCTGCTACTGATGTTGCACTTCTGTACTCTTGGTAGACGTTAGAACAAGGAGAGATAAATCATTGTTGCTTGAAGCTTATGAGTGGAACCAATCATAAATGGTACTTCTATCTCTT
>APFE031296856.1:0-12401 GCA_000404065.3 Pinus taeda | reverse complement strand
AGAGGAGGGTGCGTCACTCTCATTTACTGTTCATATCAGTATATCAGTCTTTTGGAGACAAAAAGTTCTTTTAGTGGGAAGGTGTGATCCAAAATGGATTTTGGATAGACTCCTAAGTCTAAGTGTTCCTCATAGAGGAAAAATGAAAGTCCAAGGAAGTTCCTAGAACTAGCCCCATTGTAGAGATCGTCTCATTTTGAATCTGTTGCAACTTCAATGGGAAAAATTGGACTTAGGATGCAAAATTTATCGCTCAAAGAAGATGCCCTTTGTTCCTTAGAAAAAGAGGCAAAATCCTTTAGAAATGGAAAAAAAAAACCTTTCAAAAGGGAAATTGCATCGGACCAGGGCAAAAGAGCGGATTTAAGTGGAAAAGGGGAAGCACCCCCGATTGCCAATCCCCGACAAATCGGGTCGGAGGAAGGCACATGCACGTATAACATAAAGGCGAGACCGGGCCAAGTGAAATCGCGATCACCGATATCGACGATACCACGAGGCAAAGGCGAGACCCAGGCCGATGCAATATCGTGATCGCAATCGGCGATACCACGAGGCAAAGGCGAGACTAGGGCCGATGCAATATCGCGATTGCCGAAATCGGCAGATCGCAATCGACGATACCACGAGGAAATGGCGAGACCCAGGCCGATACGACATCGCGATCGCTGAAATCGGCAGATTGCAATCGGCGACGGCATAAGGCAAAGGACGGACCCACAGGCTAAGAGACAATGCAATCGCTGAAATCGACGAATCAGCGTCGGCATAGGCCATTGATATATATATATATATATATTCCACTGCATAGGTATTTGAAGTCCACCATAAAGCCCTTTGTCGGATTTTCAAGGTTTCAATGTATTTTTCAATACAAAGGGAAAACCACGGAACGAGCATTTGCAACGATGTGATATTACGCCTAAGGGCGGACCCGAGAAGGTTATAGGGGTGATTTAATGGATTTTCAGGTTTGGAAATCACGCCCGATAATGCATTTTTCAGAAATTATCTGTGTAATGGGATTTTCCCAATTCTCGGGCTTTTGTCAGAGAAATGGCCATGATCCTTTTTTAACAGATCCTAGTCATCATGCCACGCTGCAAGCAGACATTCTACAGGCAATGATGCATTCTACAGCCACAGGGCTATAGAGCCTGGTGGCCAGTCTAACTGACGGGAAGCAGAAAAGCCACAGAGCCGTAGAGGGAAGATGATACGTAGAGAAATGGCCAGGGAAGCTGAAAAGCCTGGAAAATGCCTCAAATGAGACAAAGAGAGCTAAATTGAGCAGAGGGAATGAAAACAAGCAGCGCATAAAGCAAAAGCTAAAGCACAGAGAAGCCAAGGGAGTCACTTAGAGTTTAAGTGAAAATGCAGAGAGCTATACATTGCTGAGAGCCAAAGAAGCCAGAGCCAGAGCCAAGAGCTTCAAGAGCCGAGGATAAAATGGTGTCTAAACTCATTATTTCTGTGTAGAACCAATGGAGTTGAGCCAGGGAGCTTGTAAAAGGACTTTACCATAATCCAGAGAGCCTAGTCGAGTTGGCTAGAGCTCATGGAGACATAGTGCAAGAGTTTTGGGTGAACTCCAAATTAATATCGTTGTTTTGTGTGTGTTTTATTATTGCATTGTCTCTGCTACTTTATTTACTGTTATATGTATTTATATATTAGTGTGAGCACACTAAATTACAACACATAAACAATTTTAATAAACAACGCCAGCATACACCTTTTGTTCAAGCACATATTTAATTCCGCACTGGTTAATAAAAAAGACTTGGGAATAATTAAGCTTTGGAAGTGGGAGAGTTCTTGTAAGTTAGACAAGAAGCCTAAGAGCCCCATTTTCAAATCACTTCCTCATATCGATCTTTGGAATGTGGTTAGTCTTCAACGCACTATGTGAATCTCTAAAATCACAATTTGTATTCCTTTTATCCTCATCATTATTTTCGTGGAGTACCTTGTCACCACTAAGGAGCATTTCTTGTAGCAATTTTGTTAAACCTTCTAGGTCCTTTTCAAATTTGTTTTTAAATCGTCCTTCAAACCTTCCATCTTGACATTCATAATTGTTTCCATGTCTGATTTCAAACCGTCCATCTTAGCTTCCAGTTCAGTTTTGGTTATTATTTGTGAGAGTGAAATTTGTTGCACTTGATCTCGCAATTTTGATATATCATGTTGCGTTTCTTCCTCTTCTTCATTTGTCATAGAAGAGATTTCTGGTTGCATACTAGATGTGTCCATTTTTTTGTTTTTAGGAATTTTGAAATCAAACAATGATATATATTCTTCATTATTCCCTTTGAATCACTTCGAACTGATTTTTCAAACAAAAGTTATGCAAACTTTAAAAAATACACACATTTTTCTTGCTTTTCGAGGAGTTAGATATTGCAGTTATAATGTATATGTAATTAGAAATCTCCAAGATCTGAAATTCCATTTTATAGTATCCCTCTAAGTCTTATTTCCAACCCAACAATTCAAACCAAGTTTGGATTCTTCAAGAAAGATTTATGCACAATCTCCCATGATGATCTAATTATAGAATGGTTAAGTAGAGATAACTTGTACAGAGTTCCACGTGTCATTGTTTCGACCTTTAGACCTGAAAATGATACCCAAAAAACTAGAGTGTGTCCTCTTTCCATATTTTTTTACGAAATTCAAATTTGATGCTCAGAGAAAAAGTTATGACGATTTTTCCTAGGTCACCTATTTGAGATGGAATTCTCGAGCCTGCAAAAACCCTAACTTCATTAGTTCGTATCTCTAAAATATAGTGAGACGAGATATGAAATTCATATACAAGGTTCAACAAGATTTTTCTCCATGTGGTTGCAATTTCATCTTTTGAAGCTTCGTAGAAAAAAGGTTATAGCAAAAATGCCATGATGGCCTTTTTGAAGCAGTGAAACCTTAAAATCCAAAGCTCTAACACCAAATGTTATGCAATCAGCTCACAAATAGACAGATCAACGACTTAAAAATTATCCTCTTCAAGGGAGAAACCTCCTTTACATTACATAAATGAACAATTATTGGATGATACAAATGAAAATACCTTCTTTCTATATATAGGATTCTAAGGGGTCACAATATAATTAGAGCCTACATAACAATAATAATGTAAGTGCACAATAATAACAATAGTGGGCTTCTATGGGGCACAATAATAACAATATGGGGACTAAATGGGCACACCAATTACAATAAGGGGCTACACTAACAATAACAATAAGGGGCTAGACTAGTATTATAGGGACCTAGCATTATTCCTATCATTCCCCTAGCATCAATGTCCCTTACTTCCACCCCCTCATTTCATTCCCCTAATGCTTCTTCAAGGAAGGGTGGGATTATCTCTAGTCTTCATGATGACTGTATTGAGTCTAGGTTGAATAGTAAGGTGAGTTCTCCTCACTTATTTAGGTATATCCTTCGATTTCATCTGAAATCTACAGTTCAAGGGTTAGCCCTGGAAGCCCCTATGATTTCCTAGGTTGGTCGAAAATCCCATATCTCTCTAGCCTAACTCTAGGCAAAGAAGGAGGTTAATACATGTAAATAGTGCACTATTCTTCGAGCCTTTGGAGTAAGGAATACCCACTCCTGAGATGTCTTATGATTTTCTTATCCATTAATGTTTGCAGGGTCAGGGGCACCCCTAAGCTCTTAGCCCTCAAGACATTGTTTCATGTTTACTATCTAGATGTTTTTCTACAGTTAGACCAACGATCACATTGAGGGTGGGGGGTGAATCAGTGTAGTGGAAAATTTAACATTTCTAACCATGCAGCAGTTGAACACAAAAATTTACATCATAACATTAAATGAAACCAGGCATCAAGAAGCCATCAACACAAAAGGACACAAACTTTTATATGGAAACCCTTACAAAAGAAAACCACAATTTTGTTTTCTTCTTATACAATTCATTTACATAGATTTGCAGGCAATGACCTGCTAGAAGCACCCACCCCCAATATATGCAAGCAATTACTTGCAATAGGCTACAACCTACTTGAGGCACCAACTTCAATAATGTGCAAGCACCTACTTGCAATAGGTTACAACCTGATTGAGGAACCACCTCGATAATGTGCAAGCACCCACTTGCAATAGGTTACAACCTTATTAAGGTACCAACCTGAATAATGTACAAGCTTCGACTTGTTGTAGGCTTCAACAAAATTGAGGTACCAACCTTGGTAGAGGCACCCCCTCCTTTCCTCTACTTCATGTGGGCTACTTTTTACAATATTTCAAATTGGATCCACTTGTTATTCATTGCTATCATAATATGCTCATATCCTACTTTTGACGGTGTTGGACCCATCAACATTCAGGGGATCTCCCTGATGTGAAGAGTCCCAATTAGACCTCACATTGTTTAGTGTAGGAGTCCCAGCAGTGGGTGTTAATGATATGCCTTGGTTGTGAATACACATAAAGTGGTGTACATTGACTTTAGTGAGAGCAAGTGTGTGACCCTGCAGAAAGTCAAGTACGATGCATGGAGGTTCCAACACACGAAGGGAAAAATAAGTGAGCCCCTTAAAAGCTTGTAATAGTACGCAACTTGAAAAGAACACACGGGCATAATGACATCACAATATAATATGCAGAATAGTCCACAAGTCAACAATGACAAATTAATACAACAACATGCATTCAACAAGATCCGTACAAATGCAAATGAAATAATTCATAAGAATAATCTTAAGTTAAATAGCATACATTTCAAATACAACAAGAATAGTCCTACTATATTCACAACATATGCATGAAAGCATGTTGGCTCTAAGCTTTTTTTAAAAGTGAAAGTTCCAATCGTACATACACCAGTGACGAACCACTAGCCCCAATAGTGGAACGTGAAGTCAACAACACCTACTCCTCCAAAGAAGTATACTCTTTCTATGCTACGGAGAAGCCAAGGCTCTCACAAAACTCCCAAGCTCTTTCTAAGCCTAAGCCTAGCCAAAAGCTTGCCTCCCAAAAGCCCTTTACATGAGTTATGAGGTTCTATTTATAACAAGAGGGGGTGACCCTTCAACTCCCCTTTGTGACTTTTGGACTACCCTCATGACTCTTCAACTTCTTTATAAAATAACTCATTGCATTACATCGTGACTCTTCACATTCCAATATTGACACTTGTAATTCCACTTACAAATTAATTAGAAATAATATCACAATTTACACTCGTACCCATATAAGACAAAATACTATGATGCTTGAGTTTGGGGAAACTCTGGTTCAACAACTTCCACTTGATATTTGTCAGTCACGTAGCGGTGCTAAGATTGGTACTTTGTGATCACATCCCAAACTGTGTGATGGTATTTGGCTGGAAGTAGACTCTAGCCTCCATTGCATCCAAGTAAAAAGATTTGGAACCAGTTTCTACTTCCTTCTGAAGCATAATCAACATTATCCACACTTGGACATGGCCACTAATGTAGTTTTGCATGTTTTGTTTATTCACCTCCAAGTCCTCCTTGGTGGAAATTTGTCTCAGTTTCTCCAAGTATTCCGCTATCTCCTTTCTGAATTGGTTCTTGGGTTTGGCTTTAGTCATTGAACCAACTTATGGTATCTTGTAGGTCTTCACCAAGGAATCCAGACTGTTGTATATCTATGCATACGAGGCTTGAATGTCACTAATGAATGAGGTGAGTTGTTTTTATTCTGGATCAACATTTGCACTCTTACTTTCTCTAGCTCTATCTATGGCTTCATTTTCTTACCCAAGTCAAGTGGTGCCCCTTTGTATCACATTGTCCATTTGTGCATGACAATGATTGCAGCTTGCACATTTTTTAGAGTTTTGACAAATTCTTTACATTGTTGCTGCAAGCCATATAGGCGGACAACTTCCTTATGCACAATAATAAGCTCCTCATAGATATATTACATGGTCTCTCCAAGTGTCGATACTTCATTAAGTACCATTGCCTTCATTTCCTCTAAGTGGACCTACGTGGAAGCTACGTTTTGAGTTGCTATGCAAAGTTGTTCAGCCTCTTGCCTGGCAGCGTACAAGTTCTTTGCCAATTGCTTATTCTTGACCATCAAACACTGAGTGTTCAACTTTGTTGTACCTACGAAGGCCAAGTTGGTTGAGGCAATGGCTTCAAGATCTCTCCTGATATCCGCCACAATTACCCTTTATTTCATAAAAGCAGGAGATGTGATATCATCCAGAAAATGCTTCTTACACACTTGTACAATCTTCTTCTAGAGTTCATCATACAACATATTATACGTGTCTATAACCGGATTGTCGTCAAGAGGAACAACTTCCCCTTCCTCGCCTGGAGATGAATCTATTGTTGGAGGTGGTGCAGATTGAATAATGACTTGTTGTGTGCTAGGCATTAGGTCGACATCTTGATTCTGCAGCTCTGGTTCCACCTTTGTGTCATCAATCTCTCTCAAATTTTCAATTTGTTGAGAAAGCTCTTGATCCTACATTTGTTCGCCCTCCTCCCCTGCTGGTTTTCGGTTTGGTTCTCGCACTTCAACTTGTTTCTGCGTTGTTTCTTCTGCTAATGTGCATTGTATTTCTTCTTCTCCTTGTTTCTGATTCTCTTCTTGTTCTTGCTTCTATTTTTTTTCCTCCAATATCCTTCATTGCTCATACCTCTTCCTCCGTTTGGCTCTCTGCATCCTCTATTTCCTCGTTGCCTCAATTGCTAAAGTTGCTTTCAAAATAGTTGGATCCACTTTCATCTTGCGAATTCTTTCTCCACCTGGACAATGAGTAAGCTTTCTCTTCCCCTTATCATGCACAGGGTTTCTCCCTTCTGTCGTCACTGCTTCTGGAGTTACTGTCTTTTGTGGCATGATCTGTGAAGTTCCTGCAAAATTGATCGACTCGTGGGTCTTGGAGGCATTATAGAAATTATTGCATGAATCCTCCTCATGCCAATGAAATTTCCCGCTGAGCCACTAAAAGTCATTCCTCACACAGCGGTTCTTGAAAGTACCATAGGGATCATATGGATTAAAGTCTCAAGTACCGAATGCAAACTTCTCTATTGCCTTTCCTTCAGTATGTATGACTTTCAGGTTCTTTATCTCATACAATCTAATTTGCATAGGAAGAGTTGGCCAAGGTGATTTCTTCTTCCTGTGCAAAGCAACTGACAACCCTGTAGCAAGATGATATGACACTTCTTGCATGACAAGCTTGTTGGTGGCATACCTTGGGAAAACATGTGGTGACTTATCTCCACCAAACACTCTAAGGAAGGTGCCATCTAGTGAGGCACACCAATGTGTGATCTCTAATATCGCCTCCATTTCCGTAGGTGATATGCAAGGTGGTTCTTCCTCAAAGATCATCTTGTATAGTGGGATGAGGAAGTGGTTAGTTAGATTTTCCATAACTTCTCGATGGATGCAATCCGAGAGCAACTTGTAATGGATGTGCATGGTAGGATCTCGAGGTGGCAAAGCCCAGTTCATACTAGGGAATGCATTATGTGCACATATTGCATCCAATAAATATGTTGACATGTAGAATCTCACTTTCCCGCCCTTGGGAGGATTCAGGGTGTTACCTACATTGATCCTTAGCTATTGAGCCAACAAATATGACCAGTTGAGGGGCTTCCCATTGTTCACAACCTGGTTTAAAAGGATTTCCCACCCTTCTAGAAAGGTCTCTGTGCTCTGCTGATCATGGATTTTGAAAGCTAAGATGATCAACAGTTGATAGGCCCTCTTGAGATACCTTGTCTTATATGTGTTGGTGGGTGTCTATTGAAACTTTGATGGCTCCTTCACTCATCTCTTAACAACATCCCTCATGACAACATAGTTGTTGGTGGCATAGAAGAATGAATCCATGAGTGTTTCTAGCTCAAGAAAGTGGTAAATACATCAGTAATCTGCTATCATAAGAGTAGCAAGACTTCGTCTGTGGGCACTACTCAAAGTCATGGTCTTCAAATCAATATGTGAGACAATCCAGTTGATGACATATACACATGGGAAGGCTTGATCTCTGCATGCAACCCTGTGTAGCCTTAATATTTGGACATCAATGTATACCTGTCGGTCCATTAGATCTGTTGCAAAGTCCTTTGCTGAGAAAGATTCATTTAATTTTTGCCATGTAAGGTCTGAGTCCTTTTCTACATACAGTTGAGTGTCTGAATATACTAGCAAGTTTACTGGTGTTTGCTCAACTACTTCCCTGGTACTACTCTTAGTGGTATCTTTTGAAGCAATTATATTAGGTGCCATGGTAACAGTGACTACTGGAGAGAAGTTCTTAAGAAATATGGTACCTATTGGACAAAAAAGACACTCATGGCAAGCAAGCATTAACATTTTTCAAATCTATCTTCACAGCAAGATCAGGTAGCAAACCAGTGCACTAATGAGAAAACTTCCACAATTTTCTTGGACAAGTGAGTGAGACTAGTAATGGGAACTGTGAATAACATAGTCCCAGCACCCAAGGTGCAACATGAGGCTTGAGACTACGCAATGCGCAGTCCAGCCTGGGCAGTGAGTGGGAGAGACTGTGCATTCACAGTCTCAGTGGCCAAGGGGTAGACTGAGCCTTGGAACTTCTCAATGTGTAGTTTGGCTAGCCTGTACTATGCACTGCATAGTCTCAGAGGCAAAGCCTTAGCTTGAGCTTCTACACTGTGCAATGTGAAAAATGGCCAAGGAAAGCGCAAAGTTGCCCGGTGGAAGTGTGGAAAACAAGCAGATCTTAAAGATAATAAAATTCAAAACATAGCTCTGACTAAGTGTGGATGGATCAATTTAAATTAAGTGAAAAATCTTAACAAATGGAAGGGAAAACAAATGTGTGAGGAGAGTCACCGAAACAATGATCGTCGGTGTGCAAAAATAAGAAAATCAATGTGACACTTATGACATGCAAACTACAAATTGAAATAACACTTCTACAAGCTAATACAAGTTAAAACGCCAACTACGATGAGGAGAAACAAGCAGAACAACACTCATAAAATTAAAATGACAAAAAGTGACAGTAAAAGTGGTAAAAGATGACAAAAGCAAAACTAACCCGGGAAAGTGATGACAACTCCACTGAAGGTTCCTTGATCTCCTCGGGAATGCTAGAGCTCCAAGATTGAATGTAAAAATGAGCTCTAGAGGTGTCTATTAAATAGATTTGGGCAGATAAGGGCTTATGACGTGCATGCCTAAAATCAAGGAAAAAGTGCATTTGATAGAAATTTCTAAAAATAGGGATTGTGCCACCTTGAGGAAACTAATGATGAATCCATACTTTCTAGGGATTTTTTTTTGCATTTTACTTTTCTATTTTTTTTCTTTTTTAGGAAACCTACCATGCACACTGTCAGGAAAGATTGCACAATTTTGCGGAACTGGGAAACTTTTTGGTTCGGTGCATTGCGCAGTTCTGAGCTCAGTGATAGATTGCACAATTTATTTTCTCTGCGTTGCGATTCCTTCCATGACTGCGTAGCTTTTGAGCTCAAGGAAGAACTACCACTCTGGATTACGTAACTCCAATCGTCAAGGCTGGCTTGCCCTCATGGATTATGTAGTTTATGGAGGCAAGCCCATAACTGTTGTAAGGCCAAGTCAAGAGGTTAGCTTGTGACTTAGAAAGATCAACTAAGTATGGAATCAAGCAAACACAAGCATGGATAAAAAGAATAAGTCTTGATCAAATCATGAATACTTGACGACAGTCAAAGGTAAGCTCATGTCAATAGAAAGGAAGGCTCCAAAATCAAAGCATAGGCAAAATTTTGGAGGGTAGTTTTAGCCACTACAACATCTACTTGTGTTAACATCACCTGCAACAACCTGTTCATTAATCGGGTCACACAAAAAGCTTCCTGAAACCTATTATTTCCATATTCACAACACTTACTACAACTTGCTCATAAGACCCCAAAACACATAACATTGATTCTGGACATCAAAAATATATCATCAAGGATTTTCATGCCTTTATAGATGTTCACAACTGAACCCTGATCATCATGCTTCTTCTGGAATCAAATTTGGCTTTGAAATGAACCCAAAATCCCCCAAAATTATATAAAATCAAAAATTTGATTAGGTGTTAAACAAAAAGGCCCTTTTAGGGCACTTTCTACAAAATAACAACTTTCTGACAATGGTTCTACAAAATGTGTTCGTCCAGTCTCTTAATTGTTTAACAAAATATAAATTGATGAGAAAAAAAAAAAAAAAAATTCTAACCTCATGCGACCAGGTTCGAACTTGAGACCTTGGCTACCTACTATCAATCCAATACCAATTGTGTTATTTGATGTTGCTTACAATACTATGCAATAGAACCACTTTTGTTATATTAGAGATGAATTCAAAAGGATAAGAGGATGGAATTTGATACTATGGCCAATAACTATGTAAATACAACCAAAATTTGCATGGTCAACATCGACCTCATGCCAGATGATGCAAATAATGTTTAAATTTGAGTGCCATATCACCCATATCCACGTATCGAAGTAAACTTGCATGGGTCTCTCTTTGACAGTCCATTCACCATGATATGACCCTATTAATTGTGTAAAATAGGTAGCCATATGTTTTCCATATAAGATAAAAACTAATAAATGTGTCTGTCGAGATTCCAACCACAGAGCACCACACAGATCCAAACCGTGACTATGTGAAACGACAATGCCAACCATTGAGCACTAAACCAACCATTAAACTTAGAAGATTGTAGATTGCTCAGTCACTGCACTAGTTACTCCACACAGGTATACTTCTCAGTCGAGAACCACAACTGCAAAGTGATACAAATCTAATTCCAATTTTAGTGGAACCATGTTACATAAAAAAGAAATCCATATGCAAACAATGATCCAACAAAAAATCATAGGCAACTATGGAGCATTATGTTTGTAAGTTGTGAGACACGTGACAAGAAGTTTGAAAGGATTCGAACTGAAACCATCCGTCAATAAGAAATCCATCACCAAAATGCACTTGTGATAAAAGAAACAAAACTTCTTCGCAAGAGCTCAAAATCGAGACCTACCAGCCATAAAAATCGAATTATGTATGATTATTCACAAGTATTATTTTAGCCTTTGAGCTTGTGGTCACATATATATTAATTCTCGTGATGTCAAGGCTCATGAGGGTCAACTTGGGGCCACTTATTATGCCAACACCCTCGGAGATTTGACTCATATGACCACACACTTTGTTGACATGTGACCATGTCATGACCCAAAGATAATAAGCCTTAGCCCTTTCACCACATGACCATGCCATGTGACCCGATCCCTAGGGGTCCATGGTCATCGACATGTCAATGTCAATATGACATCATCATGCCACAGATAGCTTGTGAAAGGTGCCACATGTCACCCATTTTTTATTATTTCACCAATAAAAAAATTTCCATTTGTAATGGCCACATGGCAATCCTTGGAGGCGCCATGTCATCATTATCATCACTGCCACATCATCACATTCAACCAATAAAAACATACATGTCACTATAGGACTGGGCCAACCTTTAATAAAGCTCGAACAATTGACTCATCCTTTGGCATTCAATTCATCATTTGATCATTGGATCCATCCGATTTGAGTAAACATGCTTGAAATTTAGTGTTCTTAAAGTTCATGCAAATTAAGCCATTATCTATTATCGATCTATCCAAGAGAAAAAATCCACTTTGAAACATGTGGGATGTTTAATGAATTTTGGGTTTGTGGGTTTTTCCCCATAGCTTTAGGCCCTTTATTAATGTTGATCTTTAAATGGCCATAACTTCTCTTCTGGGAGGAGTTTTTCAAAGTGTGATATACCATTGGAAAAATATTGGAGAGGACTATCCAACCATACCATCCATAGTCTTTTGAAGACATCATAACGTTAACAAAAACTCAAAAAAAATCAAACCTCTTTGACTTAACTTGATGAGAGTATGCAATAGATCAAGTTATCATAGTGCTTCCTTTCATTCATGAATGACACAACACTTCCTTAAGCATCCCCTTTGGCATCAATGACCGTGGTTGTCATCATTGACAAGACCATGTGCAACAATTCCCCCCTTTGACATTAATGGAAACACCACCAAACATTGATGATCATTGATGGCAATGGACCAAACCCCCCCTAAAATGTTGTCGTGAATATTTTATCTCCTTCCTATTGTCTCCTTCACTGGTTTCCTTGTCATTGTCAACATTCTCTCCTCCAATGTCTTCCTTGTTAATGTTTGTCATGTAGAAATAATTCGAAATTTGTAGCTACTTGTTAGGGTCCCACCCTAACCCCCTTATTTATGTAGTGGGATCATGTCATAATAAAGAGTCAATAAAGCCCATATTAATAATTGTAAGTGGTTAACCCGCTATTAATGACG
>APFE031296834.1:51777-96555 GCA_000404065.3 Pinus taeda | reverse complement strand
ACGATAGACTGGTAAGTTTATTTAAAGTTAATGATGCAAATCAAGTTCTATTCCTTAGAAATAAGCTGAAGGAAATTAAGAAGGGCAAAGATGAGGGTATGCAAGCATACTTCGTAAGGATCACCGAGATCAAGAATGATATCCTATCGATTGGGGAAGTCGTTCCTGACAGGGAACTGACCATCACAACTCTCAGAGGGCTCCCATCTGAATGGTATATATTCAAAACCACTCTTCTCAACAATAATGTAATCCCAGGATTTGAGGAACTGATGGCGAGATGCATTCAAGAAGAAACAAGGATGGAAGAACAGGAAATGCCTGCACTTAGAGGCAATCCCGCTGCATTCTCCTCTCATGCTAAAAGGAGAAATAATTCTGGGGCAGGATCTAAGGAAAAGGTCGAACCAAAAGGTGGAAGGAAAGGTAGATGTTACATTTGCAACAAAATTGGCCACTATGCGAGGGAGTGCCCTAATAGAAAGGACACATCTCATGACGATGATCAAAATCACTCCCGAGGCAATTACAACAACAATCAAAGGAAGTGCAGGTTCAATGGCAAAGGAAAAAGGAATGACGAAAATCAGGAAAATGGTCAACCCTCAAGAAGGCAAGAAACTCCAGGTATGAATCTAACGTTGTTAACAATAAGCAAGATGAATATTATCTACCAGCGGCCCTCTCTACTACTGCCCCCCCAGACTCGATGGGAAAAAATTGGCTTATTGATAGTGGTGCCTCAAGGCACTTCACTGGTTACAAAGAAGCTCTCTCTAATCTAATAGAGAAGGAGAACAACATGGAAATTGTTCTTGGGGACAACTCTAAATATCCTGTAAAATGCGTAGGGAATGTCTCTCTACAATTGAATCAAGGTAATACAATTCACTTGCAAGAAGTCCTATATGTACCAGATCTCAAAAAGAACCTAGTGTCCCTTTCAGCAATGGAAGACAAAGGCTACAAGGTGGCCTTCATCGATGGCAAGGTACGTGTATGGAAAAATAATTTCAAAGATGCTTTCACTCTTGGGTTTAGGGTTGACTATTTATATCATGTCGAAGGAAGTCTATTAGGTGTCATGACTTGTGAGTCGTGACACATCTCCTCAGTCCGAACTATGTCACCGGAGGTTTCCCCACCTTCATTATAAAACTCTACCAGATGTGAGACAAATGGTGATCGAGATGCCCAAGTTCAAATTAGAGCAAGAAGGTCTATGTCTTGGATGTACCGAAGGAAAGCTCAAAAGGGGACCATTCCCCTCAAGCCATAGCAAGACCTCTGATATATTGCAGTTGGTTCACTCCGACATATCTGGTATGATGCCTGTGAATTCCTTGGGAGGATATTTATATTACCTCACTTTTACTGATGATTATTCTCGCAAGACTTGGATATACTTCTTGAAAAAGAAGGATGAAGTGTTCTCCTAGTTTCGTCACTTCAAAGCCTTGATCGAGAATCAAACCGAAAAGAAGATCAAAATCTTAAGGACTAATAATGGGACTGAGTATGAATCCAATGAGTTCCATGACTTTTGCAAAGAGGTTGGCATTAAGAGGGATACTACAACACCATATACTCTTGAGCAAAATGGTGTCGTGAAAAGGAAGAATCGTACGAATGTGGAAGTTGTCCGTGCTATGCTCCATGATCAAAGGCTTCCGAAGTTTCTATGGGCCAAAGCCACGAATACCACCGTATATGCACAAAATTGATGCCCTTATCAAGCATTGGGTTCCAAGACTCCCAAAGAAATGTTCATTGGTAAGAAACCTGACGTATCTCATTTTAGAATTTTTGGAAGTCTTGTATATTTTCATGTGCCGAAAGAGAAAAGGAATAAATTGGGTGCATCTGGAAAGAAAGGAATCTCCGTGGCCTATAGAGAAAATACTAAGGGCTATGGAATCTATGTGGTTGGTCAAAGGGATGTCGAGATTAGCCATGATGTCACCTTTGACAAAGATATGGCTATTAGCAAAGTTGACAATCTTCCTATATTGAGTAAATCTGGAGAAGTTGTCACTAGGAAACCAAAGGAAAAGGAAGATGAGATGATGCTCGATGTAGAAGAACCTATGGATACTATTGATCCCCCTCCGCAAGAACCTTCCTCTTCTAGGAAGAGGCCTTCATGGCTCAGGGGTACACTTGATGATACAGAAGGACACATTGCACCCATAGGAACTTTCCGTGAAAGTAAGAAGCCGCCCAGGTATCAGGTATACTTGACCATCATGAGCATGATCATTCAAAATGAGCCTTCATCATTCGCAGAAGTTGTCAAGCATCAAGTATGGAAGGATGCTATGACTAAGGAATATGAGACCATCATGAAAAACGATGTTTGGGATGTGGTCCCCAGACCCCACAACAAAGCAGTTGTCACTTCGAAATGGCTTTACAAGATAAAGCATGGAGCTGATGGAAATGCTGAAAAGTATAAGGCGTGTTTTGTCGCTTGTGGCTTCTCTCAGAAGGAAGGCATAGACTATGACGAGATATTTGCACCTGTTGCCCGATACACCACCATCCGCTCAATCATAGCCCTTGCTGCTTCGCAAGGATGGAACCTACATCATATGGATGTCAAGACCGCATTCTTGCATGGTTCGATCAAAGAGGAAGTCTATGTGGAACAACCCGAAGGATTTGAGATTCATGATCGGGAATCTCATGTGTGTAGCTTGAAGAAAGCCCTCTATGAGCTGAAGCAAGCATCCCAAGCGTGGTATGAGAGGATCGATAGCTACTTGATGAAGCTGGGATTCACTAGGAGTAAAGTCGGTCTTAACCTTTACTTTAAGGTTGAAGATGACAAACCTCTCATACTAGTGCTATACGTTGACGACCTCTTTCTAACAAGTGCAGACCCTCTCATTCACAAACGTAAGGGGGAGTTGGCTTCTGAGTTTGAGATTTAGGACCGAGGACTGATGCACTATTTCCTAGGACTAGAAGTTTGGCAGAAGCCAGGGGAGATTTTCCTATCTCAAGGAAAATATGCAGTAAAGATATTGGAAAGATTCGGTATGGTGGACTGCAAGCCCGTGACTACCCCGATGGAGCTTGACTTCAAGAAGTTAAGCGATAGTGTTGTCGAACCTATTTTACAAAATGCTACTGAGTATCATCAACTCATCGGAGCATTGATGTTCCTGGTGAACTCTCGTCCGAATATAGGTTTTGCAGTGAACAGGTTGAGTCAACATATGGTTGAGCCTCACCACACACCTTGGATTGGTGCCAAGAATCTGTTGAGATACCTTCGTGGCACAATCACTCATGGGTTGAGATACATTGTCGAAGATGTGAGGTTACATGGATATACCGAAGCTGATTGAGCACGCAGTGTGGTGGACCGAAAGACCACTTCCGGGTGTTGTTTCTCTTTGGGATCTGCCTCGATATCCTGGATGAGCAGGAAGCAAAAGCCAGTGGCTTTGAGCACCGCTGAGGCAAAGTACATTGCTGCGAGTATGGCCTCTTGTGAGGCGGTCTAGTTGCGGAAGCTTTTCAGTGAGCTGTTTGGATTTACATTGGATACTATCGTGATCTTGTGTGACAACCAAAGCGGGATTCGTTTATCAGAGAATCTCCTATTTCATGATCACTCCAAACATAGCGATATCAGGTACCACTATATCCGGAATATGGTGCAGCAAGGAACAATAAGGCTCCAACAAATCGGTACAGATGAGCAGGTCGCCAACATTTTGACGAAGCCCCTGGGAAAGGTCAAATTCTTGACTTTCCGAGAAAGACTTGGTGTCGTTGAGAGACACTCTTATGAGGGTCGTGTATGATGCATACATTGAGCATTGAGCTCTGGGAGCTCCGGGGAGCTTGGGGTACTTCTTGTAGCGATATGGGACCACAGGGCGACTCACCCTCCCCTAGTGGTGCGCTATGTACAGGGTGAAAGGTTCAACCTTCCCCTGTGATACCCCGTGGCGACTTTGGGGCAGGATAATTAGTTCTCCTGTCGAGGCATCCTACCCATGCAGTCTAGGACTCATGGGAAGTACCTCATCTGATCAATGAGTAGGGAAATGGGCTTAGGGACCATTAGTAGTACTACTGATGGACGCATCGTTGTATCTACCATACTCCCTATGCTAGGATGACCTCCATTGATCTGGGATCAATGATACTGATCTGGGATCAATGATACTGATATGACACACTCTGAGACTGACTTCGGGTCAGTGGATGATGGTATGATACATCCTCGATCATTTCTTCTTCTTCATAGTTCAGCAGAGTAGTGCCCCTAGGGCAATGCATTTGATGGCAAAGATAGTACCAACGGTCAGACAAAGTAGCAGATGGAGTTCTCCCTAGTTGAGAGGGAGTGTTAAAATTGGCAACTAGGGCCAAACTCCATGTGAATCATCTTATTTATGGCAACTGGTATTTTTCCTAGATTCCTCTCGTCAAGAGGTGTAGGATTGATCTAACAATCATCCAATTCCGACCAGTATTTATGGAGATATGAATTTATTTGTATTTACTTTACAAATTGTCAAGGTCGACCAACAGCGAAATGTGTGGCACACATGCCCAGCATATCATATAAGTACAAGTGAGGTTGAATCATTATTCACTCATCTCATCTCAACTCATCTTCTCTCTCCTCATCTCATTGGGCCAGCGAAGGACCAGCTTCTCTCACGCGTGCAAGAAGAAGGGCACATTTTCTGTTTAGGGTAGCATCGGCTGATTTTAGGGCAGTGTTGACTTTTCTAGGGTTGCGTTCACCAAGTGTTGGGCTACTAAATGAAGCGTTGACCAAGGGCTTACCTACGCATGCTGTTTGGGGGCTACGTTGACCAAAGTGTTGACCGGTGTTGACTGGTTAGGCTAACCGCAAACTGTTGATCTTTGACTGTTGTTTTGACCATTGACCAAGCGTTGTTTTGGGTTGTCAAAGTTTGTTGTTGAAGACCGCGTTCTTCAAGGTTGACTAGATGTCAATTCGGGGTTGTTTGACTAAATTTGACTGTTGATTTAGGGTTTGCTGCTGCCGTCATAAAATTACAGATTTCTGAATTTGTACTATTTCTCTCTGTTGAACTATTGAAGATTAAAGAAGAATTGATCAAATGGTTTCCCCGCATTGGGGTTTGTCCCTAGCTAACCGCCACATCTTGTGTATCTTGTCTTGGCTTGTTTTATGTCGATCTGTTAATGTTCTACCAGCTTTTTACATTATGTTTATGTGACTGCTAAACAGTGGCTAATAAGAAGAAATCGAAGTAAACTGCGCTAAGCATAGAACATACCATAAATTAACAGGTAATGCTTATGACAATTATCAACACGACATGAAATGAGCCAAAGAACAACAAACCAACTGATGTAATGGATTGTTAATTTGCTGAGATGATTTTAGATTACCCTTATGACTGTTTTTCCACTGTTATCTAATGTTTATATACTGCAAACATGAACGAGTGAGGGTTTTGAGAGGCAAACCAGAGAGCCCCTTGGGCGTGGAGATGCTTGCCAAACTTGTCAACAAATTACTTCCAAAGATGGTCCACCTACAACACAAATCATATCCCAAATTCTCTGCACACAATAGAGATTTAGCTCAAGAAATTGTTAATTACACAGTGACCTAGGAGAGGCACTTGGAAGCCAAAGTGGAGCAACGCTCAACCCACAAGGGTTAGTGTTGAGGCAATGAGAAGCTGCCAAGGGAGAAATAGGCTTGTGACAGGGGTAATTAGGGTTGCGTTGAGGGGATAAGAGGCAGCGGAGGTTATAGCAGTGAGGAAAGGGCAAGAAGATGGAGGAAAAAGGATGTCAAGGGAGGAATAGGGGGCAACATTGAGGGGATGAGGGTGTTAGAGGCCACGGCAGGCAGGGATGAGGGTTGATGGGTGGCTAGGAGGCCACAACAGACATGGATGGAGCCAAGAGGGGTTGCGTCCAATCTTGGAGAGGGCTGATGCCAGAGGAAAAGGTCCAAAACAACTTATGGCTAGGACTTGAGGAGAAGAAATGGGCTGCTGCAGGGAAGAAAGAGGCCACGTTGGGCCTAGAGGCCTTGAAACTTCTTGAAACCCTAATAGCATTCAAAAAATGCTTCAGATCTTGAAATTTCTCTACAAATGATCATAAAAACCCTTTTGAAGTTTGACGTTTTCTCCTTGGGCTTGTGCATTGATCCTAAAGTGAAGAATAGATGGTGGATCTTACCTTCCTAGGCCTAAATCCACCTCTAGAAACTCTCTAAGAACAAATTCCAAGGCCTGAAACCCTTGAAATCCTCAATAGTTCTTCAGATCTAGATTGAAGTTCACTTGTACAAATAGAAATTCAAAATCCCAAAACCCCAAAATATACAAAAAATCAAAATTAATCCCGAAAACCCCAGCTGCACACAAGGGTTAGAAAATAAAATTATCTACAAAATTTTATTTTACGATATTCACAACAATTTATGGCTCTTATAAGCAAAACTATTCATTTAATGCACACTGCACAGTAGATTAAAAATAGATGAGTGAAATAATTTAAATGGGTGAGCACTGGCCAAGATCTCTGCAAAAAATCAATCATTAGATAAGCCTTGAAATTTAAGCTTTCTTGTCTTGAGAGTTCGCTGGTCCAACCAAAGACTTCCCCTCACACCCGAGATCTGAATTCCTGAAATCTCTACACACTTAAGATCAAGTTATCAAATCAATAGGAGCTAGATAAACACCATAACTCTCAAGATCTAGAAACACCTGCTAGATCGATAAAGTTATAATGCCTTTATGAACCCAATAACTAATGCAAGATACATGTGCAAATAGTTAATCAAATCAACTGGCTAACGAAATAATAACTTACAAAATATTATTCAATAGAGCATTAAGACATGATTCAAAAATTACCACAAGAAGCAAAAGAGGAACACCACCATGAATAAACCCCAAAGTTTTTTGCTTTATTGATCAAAAAGTATTACAACCAGCAGAGCTTGACTCAAAGCTTTTTTACAAAAAAAAAATTGTATCTTGAGAAGCAAATGACTTATAATTTATAGATAAATCCTCCAAGTGGAAAATAACGGCTAGTTGGCTTGATCCCTGTCAAAATAATTTTGACCGTTGATAAATGTTTGATCATCTTTTAATCTCCACCGTCAAAAAAAATTGAAGAATTTACAAAGTTTTCATTTAATCCATTTTTTATTAGCTCAAAAATAATTATTTTGAACTAATTTCCTCAAAAATTGACTTTGACTTAACCACCAAGGCCCAAGAGTCCAATGTTTCTTGAAATTTCCAATATTTCTTTGGTGGAGGACCTCCAAAATTTAATTTCTTTGATACCCACGAATTTTCCACTTGGAAAATTTAATTTCTTTAGGATTTTAATTTTGACTTAAATTAATTAAATTTTTGGCTTAGTATTTTAATTATTTTTGTTAGAAAATTTAATTAATTGACACTTTGGGATTAATAATTTTTTACACCCTCTAATATTTTAGCCATGGTATCTAAGTATGAGGGACCATGCACTAAAATATTTTTTACATAAGATAATTACATTTCAACCTTCAAAGGGGAAACAACCATTCGTTATAGACCCTCAATTTATTACCCAATTCTGCGACTCATTATGATCTAGTAGACCAAGTGATTTGTAATAAAATAATTTAGCCAATTAGCTTAAATTATTCTCAAATCACTTTTACAAAAGACTCGTCTAAAACACTAGGACTCACCTAAGACTTTGACAACAAATTCCACCCTAGCTTTGGGGTGAGGTTGGAGGGAAAAACTTTGTCGATCATATGTGTTTAGAAACACAAATGAATCAGTGAGATGAAAAACCTCCTAGGAAGAAATTCTTCGCCAAAATAATAGGTTTACCTAAGTTGTTACATACATATATGGTCTTACTAGCATCATTTACATTAAAATTTTGCAGAATGGGTTTACAACTCTGATAAACTGGCGATTGATGATGATGAATCCAGGATAATCTGAATGCTCGAACATGATGGAAATCTTTTGTGAAAATGTGTACTGCTATAGGGTAGTTGACATGGAGTGGTCAACAAACCCAAAACCCTGCCACTTTAGCAGAATATTAATTAATTAACTATTTCCTAAAGTTAGACTTATGAAAATTTAAAAAAAAAAAAATATATATATATATATATATCTTAAGTTAGCTTATGATTTAATCTCATTCATTGATCGTGAATTAATCTCAGCCATTGAGAGGGAGATTAGGGTTGAGATCGAATTATAAGAGAAGATGGAGCAAGTTAGCAACAAGTAAGCACAAGCAATGTGTGTCAGATCAACGAAGGAGGAGCCGAGAGTTTTATCTTAAGTTAGCTTATGATTTAAGCTCATTCATTGATCGTGAATTAATCTCAGCCATTGAGAGGGAGATTAGGGTTGAGATCGAATTATAAGAGAAGATGGAGCAAGTTAGCAACAAGTAAGCACAAGCAATGTGTGTCAGATCAACGAAGGAGGAGCCGAGAGTTTCAGCAAATCACTGTGATTTAGGATCATATAAAAAATCAAGTGAGGGTCGAACTCTTACAACGCCAACATAGTCATGCCATTCGCACATGCACACAAGAGAGGATTTATGCTCGCACATGTGTACAATTTAGCTAATCTGTGTAGGAATTTTGTAGATCTATTGTGCAATTAGGGGGGTCAATTCATCTTGGAGGACTAAAAAATTGTTCTTGTGATAAAAGGAAAGTTTCTCCCTTGTTGTAATTCTCGGAAGAAAATCCTTTGTTGAAGAAGGTTAATAAAAGACACACAACATTGCAGGTTTTCCCCGAAGTTAGGGTTTCCTAGGTATATCTTGTGTTCTATGTGTTGATGTATTTGTCTTCTGATTTATTTTCTCGTTGTGCATATTAAGTTAGAAAACTCGAGTGTATTTGTGATTTAAGTTTCCATAATATCAGTTGTTTATGTTTATGGGTTTTTACACTTGGAAATTGCAAATCAGTTAATTGGGGTTTAAGGAAATCTAACATAGTATCAAAGCTCAATTTGTGATTGAAGACCAAGGCCAAATTTTTATCTTCAGGGGCAGATTTTGCGATTCAGAGGGAGCAAGTTATCAAATCGATTTGGCCATTAGGGTTATGAGCAATGGGCATTGATTCTACCAATGCAATTTGTATTCAAAAGTTTGATTTTGGCAAGATTTGAAGACAGACTAGACGTTGCGTCTAACTTCTATTCATGGCATGAAAGGATAACAGTGGTGCTAGAGGAACAGGGTGTTTGGGATTTTGTTGATAACGTCCAGTTGTACCAACAAATCCTCAACAGATGGCTCAGGATAATAAGACGGATGCCAAGGTAAGAAGGATTTTCCTGGAAGAAGCCTAAGACCACATTATCCCTCACCTGAATGGAAAGAAGAAAGCCAAAGAAATGTGGACTGCCATCATTGGTCTCTATCAAGGTTTGAGCGAGGCCAGGAAGTTGGTAATGAAGGACAAGCTCAAGAGCAATAAAATGTCCAAGTCAGATTCGTTGGTTTTTTACATTCCCAAGTTTTCCAAAGTAAAGGAAGAGTTGGTTGGTGTGGGTGAGATAGTTCCATATAGGGATCTAATAATTTTTTCTCTACTGGGTTTCACCAAGTCGCAGCAAGCCTTCACAAATGGGATATATGCCCAAGAAAACTTTCCAAATTGGGAGCATTTATGGGGTGACTACGTCCAGGAGGAGATTCGCATACAAGCTCAAGCTAGATCTCGTGTTAAAAGCGAGGAACATGAAAAAAAATTCGCTCTAGCTAACAAAGGGACCAAGTCCAAGTGTAAGAAGAGCAAAAGTGGTGGAAAATCGAGTTCCAAGGGTGAGAAGAAGAAAAAGGCTCTCAGCAAATTAAGTGTTTTTTGTGCCACCAGTTTGGGCAATATGCTACGAAATGCCCTAATAGGAAGAAAGGGTCCAAGTAGGACCAAGTAGCGGCCTCTGCAAAAATAGATGAATTCTCTTCTCATTTTGAGGAGTTTTCACTCATTACCTGTATGGCAAGTTCAATGGTTCCTAGTTTATGGTATTGAGGAGTTTATGGCAAGTTCAATGGTTCCTAGTTCAATGGATCCCTAGCAGAGACTGTAGGACCAAGGGAATCTTGGACCTTGTTCATTAAGATGTATATGGTCCTTTCTCTACAGTATCTCTTAGTGGGTACAAGTATTATGTCACCTTCATGGATGATAACTCAAAGAAGACCTGGATATTTTTCATGAAAAAGAAAGATGAGGTCTTCTCGAAGTTAATGGAGTTTAAGGCCTTGGTTGAGAACCAGATTGGCAAGAAGATCAAGGCGCTAAAATTTGATAATGGTGTGGAGTATACCTCAAATGCATTTAAGGAGTTATGTGCCAAGGAGGGCATCAAGAGGGAGTTGACCACACCATATAATCCTTAGCAGAACGAGGTGGGAGAATGCAGGAGCGAGGCCATAATTGGAGCGGCCAAAGCCATGTTGCATGAACAGGGGTTGCCCAAGTTTCTTTGGGTTGAGGCATGCAATACAACAGGTTTCTTGCAAAATCGAAGCCCACAAAGAGTGTTGGGGCGAGCTACACCAAAGGAGGCATTTACAGGGAAGAAATTGGATGTGTCTCATTTTCGTATATTTCGTAGCCTTATGTATTGCCATGTACCAAAGGAGAAGAGGAACAAGCCGGAGCCCATGGCAGAGGAGGGCATCTGTTTAGGCTACAACAAGACATACAAGGTGTATATTCCAGCACACAGGAAAACAATCATCAAGAGAGATGTGAAGTTTAAGGAGGATAGGGTTCTGAAAAAGTCCTCAAAATATGGGCAGACTATAGTGTAGGCTCCAAGTACAAGACTCAACCAGTACCTCAGACCACAGTTGTGCATGGGCTAGATCAAGATGGCGACGGGAGGGACACGCAGTTGCAGGAGCAATTAGAACCCACTCAGGTAGTGGCTACCAGCAATGGGAGGAGAGCAAGATGGGCAAATCAGTTGACCCAAGAGGCATAAGAGCAAGTTGGTGCTCCTAGCACATCAGTTAGACAAAGCAGATAGCCACAAATGTACACAAGATATATGGCGCTTATGATGGAGTTGTTGGATACAAAGCCTTCCAGTTATCAAGAGGTAACCACTCAGAAGGGGTGGAGAGATGCCATGGTGGAAGAGCATGCCTCCATCATGAAGAATGATGTCTGGGAGGTGGTATCAAGGCCATAGGGAAAGAATTTGTGATAGGCTCTCGCTAGGTCTACAAGATCAATCATGGAGCTAATGGGAGTATCGAGAAGTGCAAGGCAAGATTCATGGCAAAGGGCTTCTCGCAGATAGAGGGAGTTAACTATGATGAAACCTTTGCCCCAGTTGTCAAGTATTCGTCTGTCAGGGAAGTTGCAGCTATTGCAACACAGATGGGGTAGAAGATCCACCAGATGGACATGAAGACAGCCTTTTTCAATGAGGTTGTTGAGGAGGAGATTTACATTGAGCAAACAACGAGATTCGAGACATGCAGCAAAGAGACACGCATATGCAAATTCAAGAGAGCCTTATATGGGCTCAGGGAGGCTGCACCGGCATGGTATGCTTAGATAAAAAGTTAACCTTCTAGAATTGGGCTTCACCAAGAATGAAGCAGACACGAACCTCTACTACAATGTTGTTGGAGGTTAGCTGCTTATTTTGGTTCTATATGTGGACGATCTGATTTTAACAAGCACAAACAAGCTCATCCAAGAGTGCAAGAGAGATCTTGCGAGCGAGTTTGAGATGAAGGATATGGGGTTGACGCATTATTTCCTTGGGCTAGAGGTTTGGCAGGGTGATGGAGAGATCTTCATGGGTCAGGGCAAGTACACTCTGTAAATTCTGAGAAATTTCACATGCAGGATTGTAGGACCATGACCACGCCTCTAGTCACAAATTGGACGAAGGTGGATGCATCTAGATTAGAGCAAGTAGATCCTACACTTTATCGATAGATGATTGGGTCACTGATGTATTTGGTGAACACAGCCAAATATATGTTTTGCAGTTAACTCGTTGAGCCAATTTTTGGTCGAGCCTACCAAAGCACATTGGGTTGCTGCTAAGCACCTGTTGAGATATCTCAGGGGGGCAGTAGAGTATGGATTGTGGTATAGACAAGTTGATGAGTTGAAGCTTGAGGGGCTCACTGATGCAAATTGGGTGGGGAGCTCCATAGACAGGGATATCACATCGAGATGTGTATTCAGTGTTGGATCAGCAATCATTTCTTGGTTTAGCCAAAAGCATAAATCAGTTGCTTTGAGTTCAGCCAAGGTTGAGTACATCGTTGTTAGTTCGGTGGGGTGCGAAGCTATTTAGTTGAGGAAGCTTCTCATGGGTTTATTCAGGACAAAGTTGAGCCTACAGTGATACACAGTGACAATCAAAGCTACATCAAGCTCTCTGAAAATATAGTGTTTCATGATCACTCGAAGCACATTGACATATGTTATACCACATTAGAGATATTGTTCACAGAGGTACAGTTTCACTCTAGTACATACCAACAGAGGAGCACATAGCAGACAATCTGACCAAGGAGTTGCCAGGGACCAAATTTCTGTACCTCAGAGAGAAGTTGGGTGTCGTGTAGAACACCTTTCTTTTTTAAAGGGAGTATTGATTGGAGTAGAGAAGCAAAGATTTTGCTTGTCTAAGTGTTAAGACTAGCAGAAGAGCCCAAAAGGCTGCCACTTTAGTAGAATATTAATTTATTTAACTATTTCCTAAAGTTAAACTTAGGAAAAAAAATTAAACAAAAAAAAAATCCTAGGTTGACTTATGATTTAATCTCAACCACTAATCACGATTTAATCTCGGTCATTGAGAGGGAGATTAGAGTTGAGATTGAAATTATAAGAGGAGATGGAGTGAGTTAGTGGCAAGTCAATTGAGCACAAGCAGTGTGTGTAAATATGATAAATATGTAGATAAGATGCTAGTGGTCCTGATCTTAGTACATTCATGTATATAATGTAAACATTGTCTGTCACCTTGCATTTGTATAAATATGGTAAATATTTTGTTTCTATCCTAATGTACATGTTGAAGTTGCATTTGCATGATTATGGAAAACACTTCTCAATTATCCTTGTGTACATGGGGGAGATCATAAATATACTATGTCCACAAATATAATAATGAATAGGGTCTAATTGAATCAAAACCCTAACCATTAATTGGACCTCCATTAATAAGGCTTGAACCACCAACATAGTGGTCCTTCTTTAAGGTGGCCAGTTATAATTATTGATTGCACATGGAGCCTTAATTTTGAGAGAAGACTTTGTATACATTAGATGACAATTTATTCTACTAACTAGAGGGAGTTAGGTGGAACCTCAACAATATCTAGGTGATGATAATAACCAAAGTTCAACTCAGACTAAAATAGGCAAGACATAGGTCCTTGTATAAGGGGCAGGATATAAGGTTGTAAACAAATTTTATCAGTCGGGTGGACATGGTGCATATAGTTCAACCGAGACCTTAGAAGCGAGAGGTGCTCTCAGACATAGGGTTCAAACTTCACATGACTAGATGCAGCTAACGATTCTTCAAGAGTTGGCAGATATTTTACAGGTTATTAGCGCATGGTAGAACAGATTTTTTCTCCCTCACACCTGGCCGATTCTAGAACAAGCCTAGGAAGAGGGAAAATGGCATGTAGGGAGAAAAAGGGAGGCCAAATGGCAAGAAATTAAAAGCCAATTAATCAGGCCCTAACTAACCAGAACCAGGGTGCGAACAGTAGAAAAGGGGAGAAATTGGGACCAAGAAGGAACAAGGAAGAACAAGAAGCAGAAGAGCACAATGAGAGCAGAGCAAGGGAGAAGGAAGCAAGAGGTAAACAGAGGATAAGGCAAGACAAGGGAGAGGAAGATCAAAGGCATGAAGGTCGTTCGGTGATCAACTCGAAGGGCATTGTTGCAAGGAGAGAATCACAACTTAAAATTGTGGGGTCTGCACCACGAGGACAATAAATCGAGTTGCGGTATCAGAGGTGACTCCCCATCACGCTACTGAACTGTAATCTTCGCATTTACCGCATTAGACTTCAATTGCCTCTGCATCCAATTAGCGATTGGATTCTAGGGCATAGTACGATGGTGAAAATGGAGTTTCTGGAACTCAAAAATGACTATGACTCCCTTTTTGCTAATTCCCATACATCTATGAAAAATAGGTGAAGGTCTAGCTTTTCAATAGTGTTGTGGACTTGATTGTCCTTACCCTTCAAAAGGCAAGGACTTTATAATCGTGTCCTCTTCATACCCATAATGATGAGGTTTAGCTATTGCTTGGTTGGTTTTACTTTCCAGAGGTTAGGAACCTCGCAGCCATGTTTGTGGTTCAACCACCTTCCAGCAGGTATGGTGTGGACACTTGGAAAAGATTTCCATGCTGCACAACATTGTGCAATAAACTTAAACCTTGTCTTTTAGTGAAAAATAAATGACTCCCTAGCTCTCTTGGAGTTTTGGATTGACTCAGGTTGGAGGATCGTATCCCTGGAATCCCTCATCAAATAGTGGGTGGAGACCTCAGGCTGTCCTAGATTCACTCCCATTTTATTAAACTTTGGATTCCCAACTCAGGGTGGAGTTTTTATCTCTGGGTGGAAGATCATCTCTAGAATCCCTCATGGTTGTTGGGTGGAGGAAGTTTACCTCTGAAATCCTGGAATATGTTTGCAAGCTGAATATCCTTAAGCCAGAAGGGTGGAGGTGTGAAAAAACCTCTGGATTCCCTAGTGTATATTGTGGACTGGTCATCAGGACAGGTTTCACATGCAAGGGGGTACAGTTGCATTATTAACAGCTTGATAGTGGTTGGGAGGAGAACTTTGAACCACATACCAATGCCCAATCTAGGTTGTTGACAATTTCATCAACTATGTACTAGTCTAACATACCTAACTGAACATGGTAACAAGATTGCACTATTGTTACCCTGTATATTCAGGCTTGGATGGCATAGGTGCCTCAATCAAACCTCGTACAAATCACCTTGATATGGGCATCCACAGAAGACCTTGTATGATCTGCCTGCATTAACCTAATTAGTAAAACTATATCCACAAGTTCTGTTGCTTACGAAATTTTGCTTGGCATGGCATCTGATATGACATGGTGGTGATTCTCATAGTCACATAGCATTGTTTGTTTGCATGGTTCTCTGCACCAGTTGTGAAAATTGATTGTTGTTCTGAAGTATGCCTTGCTACTGCATAAGCATTTCCTAGCAGCATTTCCATTTGAGCATATGGTAACAATGACATGCAATTTTCTGGGTTAAATTAATTCTATTATTACCTGTTTGTAGTCCGACGGTGTGCCATCCCAGTGCTTTATTAATCCCAATGTATATATCTATTGTCAAGGAAATCTTGCCATCTACTTAAATTGATTCATTGTACAGGCATAAAGTCTTGTGGCACAATACGGTTAAATCCAGGTATTAAAAACCCATCCAACGTATGAGCTGCCAAGTTAATTCCACAGAGCATCTTCTCGGTAGCAATCCCTTAGGAGGTATTGACTTAGGCAAGAACTGTGCTAGAAATTGCACGCCTCCATGTGTGGATAGAAATTCCCAGCCTAGCTTTCAAAGAAATCAATGTGTGGATAGTTAAATGAAAAAATTTCAACCCCCACTCCGGTTATCAGTTTTCCTTATCACTCCATGCATTTAGTTTTAAATCCAAGCATGATAAAAATTCTAAAATCTCGAAATGACAATAATTTTCTGAAAACACAAATTTAGAGATTTCACAACTGTTGAAATTGCAGAAATAAAACACAGCAAAATTATGACAGCCACACACAGAAAATAACACAGTGATTTTTGGTCAATGTGATCCTGGAAAAACCCCCTATAACTCTTGGGGAAAACTAGTTTGAGAGCTCTTCTTTATTTCTGAAAATACTTTTACAGAGAAACTGAAATACACAGTAAAAATTCCAGCAACCACAAATTACAACTTATCTCGAATTTTGTGCTTGAACTCCACCTCGAAAATCGTTCCAATCAACAAACAACCAAAATAGAAATTTTTATAGCAATAAAACAACATTAAATGTTGTACAGCCAGCCTCGAAAAACGTGCCCATATCTTCTTGTCCCTCTTCCTTGATTTTTGTGCCTTTCTCCTGTTGTACGATTTTTCCTTAGGATGCATGGCAATAAATGTTGTTGCCCAAATTTGCTGAAATGTCTTCTTGCTACTCTCCTTCACTTTCTCAATGCTCAAAAATTTTCTCCTTGCTCTCCCTTCTCTTTTTCTCAAATGCTCATAAAAGAATGAATTGATCTTTTTCTCTTCTCTTCTCCTTTTATTCTCTAAATGACCTTTTGGGTTACCCTAAGATCTAATGGCTGAGATTCATTTAGATCTAGAGATGAGAATAAATGTGCATTTAATTCTCACTTTCTATTTTTTAACTCACCCACTTAAATATGGACCCACTTAGCCTTTTATTTCCATAGTCACTTTTTCACTTTCTAATTCGTCATTAAGTTTAATAAAGTCACCTTTAAATTAGAATGTAACTTTACCACTTATAAAATCACTTTTAAATTAGAATGTAACTTTACTGCTTATAAAGTCACTTTTAAATTAAATTGACTTTACCACTTATAAAGTCACTTTAAGAGAAAAGTACAAATAAATTTGGACACTTTTCCCTAGGCCAAAGATCAAAGCCTTAGGGAACCACTTGTCCTCTGGTACCCAAATTTTAACACTCCCTCTTACCAAAGAAAGTGTTCCTCACCACTCCCATCTTGTCTTTGAAGTAGACATGCTTGCCTCGTGGTAAGGCTTTGGTGAAAATGTCTGCTACCTGCTCATTTGTGGAAATGTACTCAAGCTTGACAGCTCCCTTTTCAACATAGTCTCTAATGAAGTGATACTTGATCTCAATATGATTTGACCTGTCATGAAAAACTGGATTCTTCGTGAGTTTTATGCAACTCTGATTATCACAGTAAATTACTGAAGGTCTCAATGCCTGACCAAATAGACCAAACAACATCTTGCGAAGCCATATGGCCTCACAACTAGCCAAACTAGCAGCCATATACTCTGCCTTAGCTGAGTTCAATGCAATTGACTGTTGTTTCCAGCTGATCCACAACACAACTGCTGAACCCAAACCAAAACAGCACCCGGAAGTACTCTTCCTATGTGAAGCACAACCTGCCCAATCTGAATCCGTGTACCCTGCCAGTCTCACTCCATCACCCTATCTATAATCCAGACCAAAATCCATAGTCCCCTGCAAGTAATGAAGAATGTGTTTTGCAGCCACCCAGTGCACTCTCTTGGGCTCACACATGCACTGACTCATAGTGTTAACTGCAAAACATATATCTGGTCAAGTGTTGACCAAATACATCAAACAACCAATCAGTGGTCTATATAGAGTAGGATCCACGAACTCGGAATCAGAAGCATGAAGCTTCTTCTAGTTAGTGATCATAGGTGTAGACATGGGTTTGCAGTCCTCCATGTGAAATCTACTAAGGATATCCACAATGTACTTCCCTTGTCCGAGAAAAAAATGCCCCTCCTCCTACCACACCTCCAATCCCAAAAAAATAATGCATCAAGCCGATATCCTTCATCTCAAACTTTGAAGCAAGATCTCTCTTGCAGCCCTCAATGAGTCTCTTTGCACCAGTGATGATCAAGTCATCAACATACAACACTAGAATGAGAGGCTCCTCACCCACCACAATGAAGTATAGGTTCAGATCAGCCTCACTCTTTGTGAAACCTAACTGCTGCAAGTATGTATCAGTCCTAGAGTACCAAGCTCTAGGAGCTTGCTTCAGGCCATAGAGTGCCTTTTCCAATCTGCATACATGGGACTCCTTCCCATGCACCTCAAAGCCCTGCGGCTGCACAATATAAACCTCCTCCTAAATGAAACCATTGAGAAATGCAGTCTTCACATCTATCTGGTGGATCTTCCAACCCATCTCTACTGCAATCGATATAATGGAGTGAATAAATGTATACCGAGCTACGGGAGCGAAGGTCTCCTCATAGTCAACTCCCTCTACCTGTGAGAACCCTCTCGCCACAAATCAAGCCTTGAACTTCTCGATACTGCCATCTGCAGCATGCTTTATCTTGTAGAGCCATCTAGAAGTAACAACTGATTTACCTTCAGGCCTCGGCACTACCTCCCAAACATCGTTCTTCATAATAGAATAATACTCCTCCATCATGGCCTCTCTCCAAACCTACTGGTTGGCTGCCTCCTCATAACTAGAAGGCTCAGAGTCAACAATGCTTGTTACCAATGCCACATAACTACAAAACCGCTCAGGTGGTTTACTCTCTCTAAGCTGTCTCTTTGGCCCAGCAACTGATGTGGCCTCGCGCAAGGTATCTTGAAGCCACTTGGGCTTCCTCTTCCTTGAGCATACTTCTCCCACCGGAGTGAAATAATCCTCATCATCATCAGAAGCCTGAACTCTTGAAGGCCTATAAACTGACCTCATGCCTGAACTTGTGCCTGTAGATGTTGAAGTACCGTGCGAATTGTCCATTAGTGGACTACCCTGTGAACTGCTCTGTCGACTACCCTGCATGCTGCCTGAGGAACCACCCACCTAACTCTGAGAGCCACTGCTCACTGATGGACCTGACACTGTAATCAATATACCTCCTGATCCCTGTGACTAACTCAACCGCTCTTGAGGGTCTAGTGACTCTAGATACTCTAACTCCCATGACCTCCTGAAAGCTCTCTCCTCCTCGAACTTCCCATCCCACCTGACAACCACTTTCCTCTGCAGAGGAATATAAATCTGATAAGCTTTCGAGGTCTCGCTATAACCCACAAAGAGGCCCTTGTCTGCAATGGGCTCTAGCTTGATCGTGTTCTCCTTGAAGACATAGGAATATGTAAGGCACCCAAAGATACGAAAGTGCCCAACATCAAGCTTCTTCCGAGAAAAAGCTTCCTCCGGAGTCACATTCCTCGAGGCACGATGCGGACTCCTATTCTGCAAGTACACAGCAGTGTTGCAGGCCTCTACCCACAAAAATAAAGGTAACCCCTGATCATGAAGCTTGGCTTTGGCAGTCCCTGCAATGGATCTGTTCTTCCTCTCTGTAACCCCATTCTGTTGGGGGTAGTAAGGAACTGTGAACTCCCTCCTAATGCCTGCCTCAGCACAAAAATCAACAAACTCACCAAGGGTATACTCCCCTCCATTGTCCGACCCGAGGACCTTTATCTTCCTACCTGTCTGGGTCTCCATAAGAGCTTTAAACTCTTAAAACCGCTTGAAGACCTCACTCTTGGTCTTCAAGAAATAAATCCAGGTCTTCCTGGAGTTGTCATCAATGAACAAAACATAGTACTCATAACCACTCAAGGATACATGAGACATCCGACCACTCACATCAGTATGAATCAAGTCAAGGATCCCGGTCGCTCTGCTGTCACTGCTGGGAAAAGGGGATGTAGCAAACTTTCCCATAGCACATCCTCTGCATACATCAAGGTGATCAAAACTTAAATCTGGCACACCAGTGGTGATCTCCCGCAATGTACTCAAGGCCCCATGATACATGTGCCCCATCCTGCGGTGCCAAATCTCACACAACTCTGAACTACTAGATTTGTTGTCAGTCATGTCTCGGGTGCTGCTACTCAATGCCATCAAGGGCTGGAATGAGAACTTGTACACCTTGGCATGGCGCACACCAATCTCTCTAGCTGAAGAAGTTGGAGTTCCCTTAGAGGCTAGGATATATAAGCATCTGCCCTCTCCTGAACAACATCATACCCTCTATCCTCAAGTGTTGAGACAGATATCAGGTTCTTCTTCATTCCGAGCACATATAGAACATCTGACACTTTCAAGGGAGGTTTGGGTCCCCTATCAAATGTCAATGTCCCCAAACTGATTGCTCTAACAATGCTGTCATCACCAAGTACTACCTCCATATCAGTATCACCCTCTGAAAGCTCTGAGAAGTACTCTCTGACTCCTGTCATGTGGCGGGAAGCGCCACTGTCAACATACCAAATGCTAGAAGATACTCTGCTAGTAGCGGGGAATGCACACTCCCTCTGAACCTGTATGGCAGTTGATCCTGCACTAATGGCCTCACAAGCTATGAACCCAAACTCCCGACCAAATCTCTCTGAGAAGCTCTCTATCTCTGCAAAAGTTGTCATGGGTTTGTCTTTCCCTTTCTTGTTCTTCTTCTTCGGACACACAACAGCATAATGTCCCAACTTTTCACAATTCCAACATTTGACTTTGGAATACTCTTTCTCCTTGTTCTGTTGCTTGCCTTTACCTTTGCCTTTGCCTCCACTGTTGGAAGCTTGCTTCTTTGCTCTGACCTTCTTACCTCTTGCTAACAATGCCACATTATCATCCTCCTCCACATGTTTGGCTAACCCAAGATGGTTCTTTCTGATCTCATTCTATCATCCGACAACCTCTCCCAATCAGGAAGGTTTTCCCGTGCAACAATGCCATCCACAAAATTCTCACAAGTCTTGGGAAGACCATTCAAAGCAATCCTCACCAATTCAGTGGGTGGAATGATCTCACCTACGGCTACCAACTCATCTCTCATTGAAGTGATCTTTGTGAGGTATGTTGTAGCACTGTCAGTCTTAGCCATGTTAATGGCCTTCAGTTTCTCCTTTAGGACCATTTTTCTATTTTCATTTGAGCTCTGGTAAAGACTGGTCAAGGCTGTCCACACCTCATTTGCATAAATCTTTCCTCTCACATGAGGAATCACATGATCTTTGATTCCTTCCAGAATCAATCTTTTTTCCTTAGCATTCTTTTTGTTAAACTCTACCAACTGCACAGGGTCAGCAGATACTACCACTGTAGTTGTTCTACCCATCCAACCTATTTTCAACTCTCAAACCCAAAGACATGTTTCACTGTCCTACCAAACTGAAATTTTTCAAATCTATGGTAAAAGTTTTTGTTTTCTGTGTAAAAATCAGCGTGCTGTAATTTTCACTTTGTTGTCCCAAACTGCACTTTTCAACCAACCAAACTCTGATAGCATGAAGAAATTTCAATCCCCACTCCGGTTATCAGTTTTCCTTATCACTCCATGCATTTAGTTTTAAATCCAAGCATGATAAAAATTCTAAAATCTGGAAATAACAATAATTTTCTGAAAACACAAATTTAGAGATTTCACAACCGTTGAAATTGCAGAAATAAAACACAGCAAAATTATGGCAGCCACACACAGAAAATAACACAGTGATTTTTTGTCAATGTGACCCTGGAAAAACCCCCTACAACTCTTGGGGAAAACCAGTTTGAGAGCTCTTCTTTATTTCTGAAAATGCTTTTACAGAGAAACTGAAATACACAGTAAAAATTCCAACAACCACAAATTTTAACTTATCTCGATTTTTGTGCTTAAACTCCACCTCGAAATTTGTGCCAATCAGCAAACAGCGAAAACATAAATTTTTACAGCAATAAAACAGCATTAAATGTTGTATGGCCATCCTCGAAAAATGTGCCCAGAACTTGTTGTCCCTCTTCTTTGATTTCTGTCTTTCTCCTATTGTACAGTTTTTCCTTGGGATGTGTGCCAATAAATGTTGTTACCCAGATTTGTTGAAATGTCTTCTTGTTGCTCTCCTTCACTTCCTTACTGCTCAAAAATTTTCTCTTTGCTCTCTCTTCTCTTTCTCTCAAATGCTCATGAAAGAATGAATTGATCTTTTCCTCTTCTCTTCTCCTTTTATTCTCTAAATGACATTTTAGGTTACCCTAAGATCTAATAGCTGAGGAGAGTTCGAGCTTCTCTCACCCCAACAATCATTTTTATTTGCCGCGACTTTAGGTATTTGGAAGGGGCCACACTGGTTTTTTGAGACCTAGCTGCTACTCTGCATCTCCTCTGCATCTGTCGCCTTTGGCTCGGCCTTCGGGCTGCTTTGGTGGGCACCGCAGGCCTCCTGTGGGCAGTGTTCCGGTCCTCCTCCTGCGCGGCGATCCCCTGTGCAGCGCCCTGGTCTCCCTGCGCGGCGATTAGTCTCCGTTTATGTGGATCTGTTGGGGCTCCTTACCTCTCTGCTCGTCTCTTCTGAGATGGCTTGTGGGGTTTAATCAAGATCGCTGGGATCTGTGGTCGCTGCAACAATGGAGCCGCCCCCTCCGCCCCCCCCCCCCTTCTGATGCTGAAGCTTTTCTTAAGCTCCTGGAATCCCTGCCGAAGAAGAAAGTTTCGGAGGCTGCGAAGTTCGTGAAACGGTTGGATGACATCCCTGAGATTTCGCTTCCCACTAAGGGTCTGATCAAGGTCGCCCTTTCTCTGGCTGAGAGAGCTTTGGTTGGACAGTTCACGAGCCTCTGGCCCTCCCCCAAATCCACGGAGAGCTGGATTGCTAGAAACTGGGCTCCGCTAATTAAAAATGGTGTCACCTCGTATTTTCTAGGGAAGGGATTCTTTATGTTTGAATTCTCTGATAAGCAGAATAAGGATCTGATATTCCGGAACGGCCCCTACTTCATGGGTCCTCAGGGGTTGTATCTCAACAAGTGGACGCCTGATTTTGATCCATCAGTTGACGTTCCCACAGCCGTTCCTATGTGGGTTAGATTGCCCAATCTGCCAGTGCATTGTTGGAATTGGGAATCCCTAAAGCATATCGGTAACACTTTGGGCAAATTCATCGATCGAGCAAATAACAAAGACCAATACGACTGTGCTAGAATCTGCGTTGAAGTTGATCTGGAGGTTGGTTTGCCCGAGGCAGTAAAGATCAGGGTTGGAAGTTGGACTCATGTTCAAAAGCTGGATTATGAGCAGCTTCCGTTCAAGTGCAGGAAATGCCAGGTTTATGGTCACTTTGCTCGGAACTGTCCAAAGAATATTGAACTGGAGAAAGGCAAGGAGGAAGGTTGGACCCAAGGTTAAAAGATCCAAAAATGCCCATAAAGCCAATCGAACTGGTAATACAAATGGCAATGGCCCTCAGGCTGCCCCTAGAAACCAAACCCCTATCATGGAAGAGCAAGGAAACAAATATGCTCAGTTAAGGTCAGCAATAGAAGGCTCCCAAGAACCAGAGATGCAGAAGGAAGGATCGATCCTCAAGGAGTCCCCCTCGGGACCAATGCATGTGGAAAGTAATGAAGACAGATCAAAAGAGATCCTCATTGAAGAGACAGAGGAAGTGCAAAGTTCAGAGGAATCAGAAGAAGAAGGCGAAATAGGAGCTTCGCAAACCTCGGCCAGAAGATCACTGAGAGGTCGAAAATCTGCGCGGGAAAAAAGAGAACAAGAGACTTACAAAGACAAACTTCAGGGAAGTCAACCAACCCTCGAGAAACTCTTGGCAAATACTCCGAAGAAGAACAGAAATTAGTCTCAGAGCTCTAGGGGAGCTCACCATCCAAAATGCAAATGATGAAGATCGTCTCCTGGAATTGCAGGGGTATGGGGAACAGAATAAAAGAAGAAGCCATAAGAAGCTTGATAAGAACAGAATCTCCCGATCTACTCCTTATCCAGGAGACTAAAAAGGAGGACTATGCCTTCCTCCAAATCGGTAAGAAGTTGTGGAAGCAAAGCGAAGGACAATCAGTCTCAGCTCGAGGTGCTTCTCGTGGACTGGGCACTATTTGGAATGCTAACAAATTCATAAAGATCAGAGAAGTCAAAAACACCCATTGGTTGTTCTCAAAAATACAGCACGTAGAAACAGATACGATACTCTCCCTCTTCAACGTGTATGCTCCTGTCAGCACAGAAGAGAAAAAGCACTGCTGGGACTCCATTAGAAGTCTGGCAGATTCTGAAGAATTAGCTAATATAATAATAGCAAGGGATCTTAATCTCACATTATCATTGTCAGAAAAACGTGGAGGAAGCATTGTTAGGAACCCGGCGCGGGAATGGGTTGAGGACTTGCTTCAAGACTGGGATATGATAGATATTAAGCCTTCGTCCGCGAAGTACACTTGGACAAACAAAAGAATCGGCCCGGGTCATATCGCTGCAAGGTTAGACAGATTCCTTGTTCAAAGTTCTTTTCTTCTTCTTGGTCTAGAATCTAGAATGCATATTCTCCCTTGCAGTGTTTCCAATCATCGCCCCATTAAACTTGACCTGCTGGCTCATTTGGATCAAGGTCCCATTCCTTTTAAATTCAATTCTCATTGGGTCAAGGAGCAGTCATTCTTGCCTCTGATAAAAGAAACCCGGAAGCTCCCTGTCAAAGGCTCTGCCTTCTTTGTTTGGGAGGAGAAACTTAGGAGAGTTAAAGCTGCTCTAAAAACCTGGGTAAAAACCTTACCAAACCCTGCTGTGGAAAGGAAAATGATTCAGGAACGACTTGAGATGCATCATCTGGTTTCGGAAAATGTTGAGATCACAAAAGAAATTCTTGACAAGGAGGCTAATCTTCAGCACATGCTCCTTAAGGCTAGCTTGGCAGAGGAAGAGTATTGGAGACTGAAATCCCACAGTCATTGGCTCAAGGCGGGAGATAGAAACTCTTCCTTCTTCCATAAGCAAGCTCAGGCCCAAAAATGCCTCAACCCCATCTCTGAAATTAAAGTAGAGACCACCACCCACATAGAAATCAGATGCATAAAGAACGCTGCCTTCACTCATTTCAAAAATCTCTATAGTGAAGAAGAGGCCTTGGGTCATGTTTCTTCCCTTGTGAATGAGGTGCCCTCCCTGATTACCGAGAGAAAGAACCAATTCCTGGATGCTGAGATCTCTAACAATGAAATAAAAACCACCCTCTTCGCTATGGAACCGGATAAGGCCCCGGGTCCCGACAGTTTCACTGTCGGATTCCTACAGTCTTGTTGGCAGATTGTGGAGAAAGACCTATGCAGAATGATTCGAAAATCTCAAGAGTGTCAGAAAATTGGGGGAAGCACTAATTCGGCCTTCCTGGCCCTCATTCCCAAGGAGAAAGGCACCAACACCTTCAGTCGGTTTCGTCCTATCTCCCTTTGTAATATAGGCTATAAGCTGATTACGAAAGTTATTGCCAACAGATTAAAAATCATTCTCCCTGACATCATTCCTGCGAACTAGGGAGGTTTTATTCAGGGAAGACAGATTATGGATAATTTTATCCTGGTCGAAGAGGCGATTCACTCTAGTTTGGTTCGCAAAGAGAAAGGTATGGTTGTCAAGTTAGATCTTGAAAACGCCTTTGACAAAGTGAGACATAGTTTTCTGATGGATGTCCTGCGCAAATTTGGGTTTGGATCCAAATTTATCAACTGGATTAAGGCTTGTATCAGTGAGCCTTGGATAGCCCCTCTGGTGAATGGGAGGGCCACAAATTTCTTCAAAGCTTCTCGTGGATTGAGGCAAGGATGTCCTCTATCCCCTCTACTCTTTGTCCTTCAAGCTTCCGACCTCAGCTTCCTTTTGAACAAAAAGCAACAGGATCAAGAATCAATGGGCCTGAACATTGCGAGAGGTGTTAATAACATAAATCATGCGTTATTCGTGGATGATTCCCTCTTGTTGGGTGCTGCCTCTGTGTACTCAGCTAAAAGATTCAAAGATGTGGTTGATGACTATTGTGAAGACTCAAGAAGTAGCCTCAATAAAGGCAAATGCCATACTACTGCTGGAATACCCCCTGCCTCCACGCTGCAAGCCATCTCCAGCTGCTTTGGTTTCACGGCCTCCTCGTCATGGTCTTCCTTCAAGTATTTGGCTCTCCTTATTTTTCATAAACGTGCTGTCAGCAGAGACTGGTTGCCCCTGCTGGAAAAGTTTGATTCTAAGATCCATTCCTGGGATTTAACTGGCTTAATCTGGCAAGCAAGTCAGTTCTTATAAAAGCAGTCCTAAACAGCCTCCCCATCTATCAGTTTGTTGTGATGCTGGCTCCTGTTGGAATTATGAAGAAAATGGAGGACCATATAAGAAAATTCTTTTGGAAAGGCGGGAAAGCAAACGAAAAGAAAATCCCTTTAATAAGCTGGACTAAAATCTCCATGCCCAGATTGGAAGGCGCACTGAATTTTAAGAGTATTTGCACGCAGAACATTGCGTTGGGAGCAAAGCTGATCTGGAGGATTATTGCCCCAAATCCGGGGTGGGCTCAGCTCGCCTTGTGGAAAAAATTCTTTCGAGGGCAAAGAAAAAGGTGTCTGGACCATCCCATAGCAAACTCTGGCTCGCTAATTCAAAAGCTCTGTGCAACATCCTCCTTTTTAATTAGCCAACATGCTCATTGGATCCCTGGTAATGGCAAGCAAATCAGAATATGGGAGGATCGTATAATGAGCTTCGTTCCTCTGGCTGATGATCGTTCCCTGACATCGTTGAAAGACTAGATGCACAGTGCAGGGTACATTACTCTGTGGGATATTTCTAATTGGGAGAATGGAGACTGGCACAGCTGGATTAACTTTGAGGTGCCCCAGATCCTGTCCAACGAATTTGCAATCTTCTTAGATTTCTTAAATGGCAAGGCTCCTTTGAACAGCAGAAAGTTAGATTCCCGCAGCTGGGGTCCGACCCCTGGGCGTTATTCTGTCTCTCAAGGTTACAGGCAGATCTTAGCGCATCCCCACATTCCTCCAGATCTGAAACCATGGAAAGGAGTTTGGTCCCAGTCTTCGCTTCCAAAAATCGACTACTTTGGCTGGCTCCTATGTCATCAACGAATCTTCACTGATGATAGATTACAGAAAAGAGGCTATCTAGGCCCCTCTCGATGCTCCTTGTGCGGAGAAAACTCAGAAACTGCTGCACATCTGATGCTTAATTGCAATTTCATGGCCGATCTTTGGAATGAGGCCTTAGGCCCTTGGAGTTTGGATATCGTCCTCCCCAAAAATATACCCGATTTGTTCTCGAACTGGATGCGTTCGTATCCTGGAGGCTCTCCTTAGAATGCACATATCAAAGTTGCCTGGTGCATTCTTCCTAAATTAATTTGCTGGCACACCTGGTTGGAAAGAAATCAGAGGATTTTCAGAGATAAGAAGAGAGATCACAAGATTGTCTGGGTTAAAATCAAAAGCCAGTTAAAGGAATATGTTATTGATCAACTGGACGGGGCAGGCCTGAGAGACCACGATGCTGCTTGGAGCGATACCCTGGACCTCTGATTCATTGAAATTGCCAGGCCTCCCGTTCCTCTCAAAGATTGTCAAATTAGACTTAATGCTTCAGATTTCTTGGCTCTTTGCTCTAAGCAGGTGCATATCATTCTCTTCTTTGATGGGGCAGCTAAAGGCAATCCGGGCAGTTCCGGAGCTGGTGGAGTTGTTAAAAGAGTTGATGGCAGAATTGTTCTTAGATTTGCCTAGGGAGTGGGCTTCAACACCAGCATCCAAGCTGAAGCGCTGGCCTTTCTCCAAGGTCTGAAGCAACTTAACTCTCTCGGTATCAAAGATGCAATTGTGATGGGAGACTCTTAGCCTATCATAAAAGCCATTGTAGACAACCCTTCCCCTTTAGATCTAAGACTGTCCAAATTGATTAACAGAATAATAATCCTGTCAAATTCCTTTCAGAGCTTGAAATTCTACCATGTCAAGAGAGACAACAACAAAGATGCTGACACTGAAGCTAATAAAGTTGTTCTCCTCCCCCTTGGAGTCATTCTCAGAGATGGAGAAGAAGGTTGGGATCCCATTCCTTAACTGTCTGGGGAATATGTTTTACTGTCTTTTACTGAAGCAGATTGTCTGCATTTTTAAAGTGGGAAAGATAGAGGCGGTTGCCCGAAAAATAGCTTGTAATAATCTCTGGCATAGCATAGAAAAAGACACTTTGGTCCTGGACAAGGAGTTTTCTGGACTTTGGTTAGCATTTTGTAATCAATTTTGCGGCATTTTGGCCATAAATTAATATATCACTCTATCCGTTTCTGTAAAAAAATATATATATATATAATAGCTGAGATTCATTTAGATCTAGGGATGAGAATAAATTTGCATTTAATTTTCACTTTCTATTTTTTAACTCACCTACTTAAATAAAGACCCACTTAGCCTTTTATTTCCATAATCACTTTTTCACTTTATAATTCTTGATTGAGTTTAATAAAGTCACATTTAAATTAGAATGTAACTTTACCACTTATAAAGTCACTTTTAAATTAAATTGACTTTACCACTTATAAAGTCACTTTAGGAGAAAAGTACAAATAAATTTGGACACTTTTCTCTAGGCCAAAGATCAAAGCCTTAGGGAACCACTTGTCCTCTGCTACCCAAATTTTAATATCAAATTATGTGCTTCTAATCTAATACAGTCAATTCATAATAGCATGTTAATTTTAGGTATGTTCTATGCTAAGAGCAATTTATTTCAATTTTCACAGTTGGCTGAATATCTTTTCCAGAGTGGCAATCACATCAGCATTAAAGTAAATTGCAGATAAAACATAAACATAGATCGCAGAAGACAAGCCAAGACAAGAGGACACAAGATGTGGTGCTAGCCAGGGACAAACCCCAATGTGGGGAAACCCTTGATCAATTATTTTTATATGTTCTTCAATAGTTCAACAAAGAGAGAGAGAGAGCTAGTACATTTACAACAGAAGTCAACACTTTGACTTGTCTTAAATAAGAACATGAACTCAATAGAAGACATGCTGCTTCAACTGATTCACCCAGGTGACTCCATCACCCAACATAGTGCTGCACCTCGTCATCATGCTGCACCTCATTGTGTTGCATCGTGTTGCACCCATCATCATACTGCTGCACCATGATTGCTTGTTGTCCCATGCAAACACCATGTTCTTGCTGTCCTATCTACCATGCTCCACCATGATTGCATTTGCTGCTGTCCCACTGTTTAGCATTGTTGTGCCATGTCATAGCTTGTTGTCCCAAGTACCAAGCTCCAACAAGCACCATGTCTTGTTGTATCACTTACCATGTTGCTGTCCCTTGTCCCATTACAGCTGCTGTCCCAATTGTGTTGCTGCTGTTCCATTACAGCAGTTGTCCCAATTGTATCATGCCATGGCTGTTGTCCCATCACATCATGCTACTTAGAGCAAGAGACTCTCGGCCTGTTCTTGAGAGAGTTAGCAATCATACTTATGCCCAGAACTTGAAAGTTGATACTTTTACGCTGCCCTCAACTGGGGCTCAATCTCTGTCCTAAATACTTTAGGATCAGATCTTCATCCTTGCAGTGATCACACTTGAGAGGGATTCTATGGCTGTTCTGAGCATGTTCCAGAACAGCTACAGGAGTACCCTTATTCAGACCTTCAAACCAGTCCTCATATCCTGTGTTATGCCTGCGTTATGCCTGTCTTGAGACCTTCTCCTCAACGCTGATCCATAAACACTTTCAGCCTCCTTTCCTACAGCAGACTGTGGCCCTCCTAGATCTCTGCTAATGAGATCTTGGCTCTCTGATTAGGGCATCTGAAGCTGCTGAAACTATACCCAAAATCAGCTTCAAACTCATCAAAATCTTTGCTTACCCTTCTCCTAACAGTCCCCCTTCCAGCGCTGCTTTTGAATTTGTTCGAACCCTGTTCTCCCTTCCTTTTAGACCTTGCGGCCATCCTGAAGCTAGGGCACCATAGGCCTGCGGCTAGGGCACCCTTATTATATTTAGGACAGCATATATCTTCATCTTGACTGCGGCTAGGACAGCGTGGAGGATTAGGGCATCTCTTCATGACTGTGTCCTCTAGGTTGTGCGTAGAGCTGTCATAGGCTAGGGTGCTAGGACTGCGTTATGGCCTCCATGCTTATGCTTCTTTCTTCCAAAGTTTAGGGCTTCATCATCGAAATTTCTCTTGCCACTAAAACCCAAAACAAGTGGAGTGAAATCAAGAGTGAAGTGTGTGTGAAATGACTCTCAAGTCATCTCCTTTTATGCTAAAACGTTGAGAACATGTGGGTGTTATTTAATTGCTGGCCGACCTTGACGAATTGTCTTATAACACAAATAAATTAATAACTCCATGAATACTTATCGGAATCGAATGATCTTTACATCAATCCTACACCTCTCGATGAGAGGGTTCCAAGAAAAATATCAGCTGCCATAAATAAGATGACCCACATAGAGTGTGGCCCTAGTTGCCAACTCTAACATAGCATGAAATCACTGTAGCTTCTAACTGTGAAGTCGAGTAGTGCACAAGTTCATTCGTGACAGTATAGCTTCAATGTTAGTATTGCACAAACATAACCTACCTAAGCAATCAGCGTAGGTGTGAATGCCTAGATATAACCAATGTGCTATCTCACTATATCTCTTGGGTAATTGTTACAAATGGCTTATATGTAAGCTCAAATGTTATTATGTGATAATTGTATGATGTCATGCTTGATTGTAAAGCTGGTATTGTTAAAGTCAGTTGATATATATATTTACTGTTTGCTGCACAGTCGTTGGGCTTTCACACACACACACACACATATATATGGTAGTAAAGAGAAGGTCAATGCTGGAACGGTGTCCGCAAAATTGCATTCTTGCATATACAGAAAAAATTATCAGTTTGAAACATATGATGATTAACAATACAACAGGCTGCCATACGATGATGTACTGTGCATGACAATCCACCTCAGGTCATGTAAATTCTAGTTTGCTTAGAGCTTGCACTACCTGTTATCTCAATACACTGTCACATTGGTGAATATCCATTCTAGCCATCAAATCTGCAATGATGAAAGTCTGGAGTTTAAATATAATCATAGCGACAGTAGGCATGTTTATAGTATATACCTCATAAGCTGTGTGTGCTATTTGATTTTCCAGTAGTCAAGGCAGTGGATAATTTAAACCCAATCAGATTGTCTCAGTTTATCTACCTTGCCATGTTGACTGCAAGACTTTGTTACTCCTGGGATCAAACTTGACCTTGAAAGTAGGCCATAATCAGCCCTGCCATATACAATATCGGATGGCTATATAGGTTACTATTTGGGTGAAGTTTTGAAATTTCTTCCTCGTTCCGTTCCAGAATATAATACATGGGAAGTCTCCCACAATAACCATTTAGTTGCTAATGTCCTTTGCCTAAGATGAGGCCAGATTCCAAGTCAAACTTCTCGAGTAAAGGGTTCCACAACCCTTGAATTTAACTATATAACAAGATAGGACTAGCATCATCTCCTCCCAACTGGCAAATTGAGGATATAGGGGGTAGTCTCCTTGTCTGAGTATCAGTTAACGCTGTTGTGGTCCTGTAATTCAATCTGCATTGAAAATACTTCTCCTTTAGTCTCCCCATTCCTCACCAAATCCATTTGCAGCAGGTTTGGAATATTGGTTGTCTTATTAGTTAAGATAAGATAAGATAATTATATTTATGTCCAACTAATGATCACAAAGTAGGTCAAAGGGACTGTTGAACACAATGATGTCCATAAAATGTAGGAGAACCAAACAGTCTCCTATAAAAATACAATGCATGAATATAAAAGGTACAATGCGGGAACATAAAGATACAATGTATGGAATGCCCTGACGGAGAAGATCCAGGGGCAAATGGGTCTGAGGATCAGACCCATCTCTCCTAACATCTGAGGCTGGCTAAAGAGCACTGAAAAAAATTCCACAAAGTTTGTTGGCCTAATGAAGGGCTAGTGGGAGGTGCAAACTGTCCACTAACTCGTTGTCTGGGGGAGTTTGTGCACTGCTGAGGTCTAGAGGACCTAGTCCATCTCCCATGGACAGATCTAAGACAGTTCCGCTGCTAAGGTCTCGTGTGGCGGGGTGAGGTCCCACGGATCCTCACTGGTCTAGAGTCTGGATATGAAACGGTATCAATCATTCTCTTTGTGCCCCTGTCTAAAGGTAGTACCCTGAAAAATGTTGTGATCCTCTGTGTGGGGTATGGTCTGATGAGGGGCTGAAGAATATGCGCTCGAAACCTGAGAGCCTTCTGCATCTATAGGGCCAGACATCTCTGGTTGGGATACCTGAAAAAGTCTGCGAGGGTCTGAGAGTCTCTAAACAAACAATGGAACCTTCCTCTGATCTCGTAATAGATAGGGCATCCAAAAATGAAGTGCACCTCGGTCTCTACTTCCTGTAAATGACATACCTGGCAGATTCTATCTAGTCTATCAATCTGGTGGTCCGTCTCTACCCGAAGTCTATGAGAACCTACTCTGAACTAGCCTAGAGGAATGTGAAGAGCATGCATCCAGTGGTGAAACGTATACTGGGGTCGAATAATGTGCCCGTCTCTCAACTCCAAGAAGTGCTCAATGTAGAAGGCCATCTTTGGGCGCAACCCTCCCGGAGGATTGACCAGGTGACCTGGACGAACTGCCTATAGATGTCCTCCCTGATGATCTTGTTCAACTCTTGTCTAGAAGGTAGAAGGTGATTAGGATCATCCAAGGAATATTGGAAAAGAGGGAGACGATCCAACTGAATGCCCACTAACTCTAAGAGATCTGAAACTCCTGTAAACCAACATCTAGCCCGACCCAAGGGAGTCGAACGAGCAATAGTCTCCGAAGAGCAATATGCCAAGTAAGGGTAACAATACCTACTCTTTATCGAGTCTGCAAATCCATGGACACGATGCAAGAATGAGACGAAACAGAAGACTGTCTCAAGCCAAGAGGGCTGAGCTCCAAACTCTGCAAGGATGATGTGTTGAGGTATTTTTTGTTTGCATCTAATGATGCGACAGAGAAGAAGAGTCTGGACTCTCTCAACTGAAGGCCAATCCGACTCAAGTAAAGACAGTCCCCAAATCACTGAGCCATATAGAATAGTGGGATGGATCAAGGTGTCCATGTGGCTCATCTTGGACGAGATGTCCTAGAAGTGATGTCGAAAGCACTATCTCTCGAGAAGGGCTAAGGATCCATATCCTTTGTTGATCCGAGGTTGAAGCGCTGGTTGCAAACTAAAGCGGGACCTGAGAATTGCACCCCCAAGTACATATACGTGTTAGTGATCTCAACCTCCTCCCCTCAGAATAGGAGGTGAAGGTCCAAAGTTTTCTTCGCCCCATTGAAGATCATAACCTTGGTTTTACCCAGGTTGACCGTCAACTATCGAAGATCGCAAAACAAAGCTAAGGCATCCAGCTGCATCTGTAATCCTTCTGGAGATGAGGAGAGGAGGACCAAGTCGTCAGCAAAGAGTAGAATAGATATCATGACCTGATGAACAAGGCAACCATCAGTGTCCTAGGTATGCTCGTGTAGAAAAGCCTCCAACTCATCAATATAGATCCCAAATAGGGTAGGGGCAATGGACAACCTTGTTTAACCCCAATAGTGCTTCGGATGAAATCAGACATCCCATGAGCCATGCGAAGATGACCAAGGACGGACTCATATAGGCACGTAACAACTGTCAATAGCGTCGTCAAGATGCCAATATCTCTGAGTCTCTAGAGTAAGGCTTCCCTCGGAACAGAGTCAAAAGCTTTCCGAAAGTCTATGAAGCAACAGTAGGCTTTCAAAGAACGATGTCGTGCCTCCTCAATCACAGCGTGGAGGGTGAAGATGTGGTCAATGGTCTGATGAGTTGGTCGAAAACCTGCCCATCCCATAGCTCTGATTTGTCTCTGCTCAAGGTCACTGGAGAGCTTCCTATGTAGAACAGTAGCATACAACTTCAAGAACGTGTGGCCCACAATGATCGTTCTGTAGTTATTGGGATTTGAGCTAGTACCTGATTTGTGGATCAGATGGATGATGTGGTGTGACCATGCCAGTGGAAAACCTTCACAAACTACATGGTTGAAGATTTCAGCCAAATAACTAACCAAAGCACGGAAACCGTGTTTAAAGAACTCTGCTTGGTAGCCTTCCTCATCGGTTGTTTTGTTGTTGCTCATCACCCAAATGGCCTCTCTAATATCTTTGTCTGAGAATAGGTAACAGGAAGAGGGTGGGGAGGTAACATGAATTTGGCCCTACCCCGGAATATCATAAAGGTTGGAAGTGTGAGAGAAGATGGATGTACGGTCGAGGTCTGATGAAAGAGGGGAGCGTCAGGGGAGGATGGAATGCTAGAATTGTTTAGGGGAGTGGGCAAGGAGAGCAGAAAGTTCCCATCTTCTGTGAGAGACAGAGTCGTTTCTTGCAACGAAGGAGACGATGGTAAGAAGCTTTGAGGTCAGGGTAGAAGGGTTGAGAGTGGGTGAAAGCACATCAAAGTTCTCGATGTAGAGTCTTGAATTCGTCATCATACCATTTGTTCATGGGGTGATATCCAACTTTTCGGGAGGTGGAAGTGGAACAAGTGGAGTGAGGGAAGGATTTGAGTGTTGCTTCCCAAATGGCAAATGAAAGAAGGGTGTATTTAGTGGAAGCAGAATCAAGCAAGGAGAACTAGGTCTCTGATGGGAGAATCTTGCGTAGGGTAGAGGAGAAGATGTCAGGGTTGCCTTCGTCAAATCGAAAGGTGGTTTGGGGTGGGCCCTTAGGGAAGGATGGGGTGGAAGGGGAGGGTCAAACCGGAGAGAGAAGGAAAGAAATGCATGATCAGTGAGGGGGATGGGAGAGACTAAGAGATGGAGAATAAAAGGGAGCAAGTTCTGGCTAGCGAGGACATAATCAACTACACTCGCACCCCCACCATATGGCCGACACATGAAAAAGCGAGATTCTAGGAAAACGGGAAGACCATCTAGAATTAACAACTCCTGTGATTCCCCCAACTGCAATAGATGCTTACCATAAATTGTTATGGGCCTCAAAGCATCATCTGACATCCAATGAAGCCCAACTGAATCTAGATCTATCCCAAGGGTACAAAACACATCCTCTGATCGATCGTGGAGAGGGATCTAGAGATCTCTAGTACAAGCATTGAAGTCACCTAGGAGGATGACTTCCCCAACAACAGAGTATTAGGTGATGTCGATGTACAAGTCTATAAAGGGGTCCCCATTTGAGCCATTATGGATGGCAAATGGTGAAGAGGTTGGGGGAAAGTAACAGACTGCAATGTGGATGTCCCTCGGACGAGAGACTCCGACGCTAATCTAAATCCACATAAACCTGGCAAACTCGTCTTCAACTAACACAGATACCCTATTCCGGAGTGAGTCACTAGCCAAACAAGCAACTCCAGTTGATCCTCTGACCCCTCCCGAGCTCCTCGTCTCCTTCCTACAAACTAAGAACCAATGGTAACCTACGATATCTGGGAGAGGTCGAACAGGGCTTGCATGAGTCTCGATCATGAAGAGGATGTCTATTGATTCGAGAGCGCCATACAAAAGTCCCGGTGATGACCAAAAAGATCCATTGACATTCAAACAGCAGATAGAGATGCATGTACCATGTCATCTCCCCAAGCGGGCCCGTCATTTGGAACCTCCAGTTCGAAGTTCCCACCCAGGTGGAAAGGAGTCCCGAATGACTGCCTGAAGATTCATGATAACTGCACACTTCCCTGCCTGTCACGTTGTCATAAATTGTTCTCTAGATTGTTGAAGTTCTACAACTTGTGCTCGAATGAGGTCCTTATCCAAGAAAATCTTGTTGGGGAGAGAAAACAACTTCCGCTTAGCCCTGAGGGCGCGGAGTTGATCGGATGCAGTCTAAAACCTGAGGAAGAGAGTGGAGTCGTAACCCAACCAGGCTTTGTCCAAAGCTATATCAAGGACGCTAAGGGTATCCTGAAGGAACCTAGCCCCCACTTCCATAGGATCCAGAAATGAGTGAGGTAAGGGGAGACCTCTCACCTTGAGATTCAATTCTCTCGCTCGTCTGCTGTGTTCTTCAACAAGTTTTGCTTGCACCACCTCCTCAACTGCTGCAAGAGGGCTAGGAGTTTTATCCTTTGGCTGAACCACCTGTGCCCAAGAATTGATGTGTGTCTCAGTTTCTTGTTTGAAGGTGGGCCTATTGGGATTGGATTTCTTCCAACTTGCTTTTAAGGTCGAGAATTTCTACATGCAACGTATCATTTGGAGGATGGAGATTTTCCTACTCTTTGCTTTCATCTAATATCTTCATAAGGGATAAATTATCCCCTTCCACCTCCGAAACTCTAATAGAAAGGGTGCGTATTTCAAAACGGAGCTTGTTGTTTTCAGTTTCTAGGAATTCCATTTTCTGCAAAATTTGTTTTACTTGGGCTGTCCAGAATATAAGTGCTTTCCATAGCTTGATGATCTCTAACAATTTCAAAAATCATTTAAGGCCTATGGGCAAACTCCCTTTCAATATGGGGAGTTGGTTAAGATTTAACCAAATCCACAATCTAGACACTAGAGACCTAATCGAGCAGGTTGCTCTACCATAAACAAATAAGGTCATCATCACTTAATGGGTAGTTAAATATGGTAGTAGAAAATCCATTAATAAAGCAGAGTCTGAGGATAATAGAGTCATGGTGTGGGTAATCCTTCTTTGAGTTATGCATGTAGGTCATGGCTCATGCAACGAGGGACTACTACACTACTGTAAATACCAGCAAAGGCTTTAGCCTACAGAGGTAAGTCCTAAGGTGTATATACACCCCACAAGACAAATCATAATTCATATAGGTTTCAGAGCAGCCGATAGAGTCAATTTACTTGCACAAAACCTAAAGAACAGCCCCATGAAGTCAACAAATTACTTGCACTAGTGTATGTATGTGGGTAAAAGGAGTGTCGAGAGTATGCAACACAACCTCTACATGGTCATCACCATTTGATACTCTCCACCATTTTATATGGGGCAGAAAGTCAACCATGGTTCTTCAAGGGATGGAGTTATAGGGTGAACACCCCCCAAGTACAAAAGAGACCCACTCAAAATGGAGGACTACGCCTTTAAGACACATAAATTTAACCAAAAGAAATATATATATATAAATAAAAAAAAAAGAAAAAAAAAAAAAATATATATATATATATATATATAAATATAATATATATATATAAGGGGATTGTTACAAAGGACAAAGCAAAAGTATTTCTACAAGAAGAATGCAGGCAATTTGATAGTATATATTGAAGATAGTCAACTGAATGGCAGCATGGAAGGAAAAAGTACACTTACATTAGATGAAAAAGGGAGTCAGTTATCTAAAAAGGGACTCATGGATTACAGACCTTATCTTCAGAGGGAGTTGGAGGAAGAACCTGATACATAGAGATCAGATATACACTCGGGCAAAAAGTCAAAGGATGCTCATTACCAAGATTCTCCTTATAGGTTGGTTGTCAGTTTACAGATATATGGCTATAACACTAAAAAGTCTTGATCTAGCAGCAGATTGGTTCGAACTTTGAACACATTATTGGCAAAACTAATGTTAACACTATTGTTGGTCACTATTCAATGTTGAAAGAATGTGAAAATAGATAATGAAAAGAAGCAATATCGACTTTAGAGGGAGCTGGAAGCAGAAATTGACATGAAGGATCTTACAACTTGGAATTTGTAACATTAATTGATTTGGCAATGCTAAGAAGAAAAGACACTATTGACGATTGAGATATGGTATGGATTCCTAGAATGATACATGGCAAATTCCTTAGCACTATAGAGGCAAAAGATGTGGTGATTGGTATAGTCAGTTCCGAAGCAAAATGAACTACTTGATGACATGTTAGATTCGATTTTGATATTGAAGACCATTTAGAATTAACAACTCCTATGATTCCCCCAACTGCAATAGATGCTTACCATAAATTGTTGTGGGCCTCAAAGCATCATCTGCCATCCGGTGAAGCCCAACTGGATCTGGATCTATCCCCTGGGTACAAAACACATCCTTTGATCGATCGTGGAGAGGGATCTGGAGATCTCTAGTACGAGCATTGAAGTCACAAAGGAGGATGACTTCCCCAACAGCAAAGTATTAGGTGATGTCGGTGTACAAGTCTATAAAGGGGTCCCCATTTGAGCCATTATGGATGGCAAATGGTGAAGAGGTTGGGAGAAAGTAACAGACTACAATGTAGATGTCCCTCGGACGAGAGACTCCGACGCTAATCTAAATCCACATAAACCTGGCAAACTCATCTTCGGCTACCACAGATACCCTGTTCCGCAGTGAGTCACTAGCCAAACAAGCAACTCCGCCTGATCCTCTGACCCCTCCCAATCTCCTCGTCTCCTGTCTACAAACTGAGAACCAATGGTAACCTACAATATCTAGGAGAGGTCGAACAGGGCTTGCATGAGTCTCGATCATGAAGAGGATGTTCGTTGATTCGAGAGCGCCATACAAAAGCCCCGGTCATAACCAAAAAGATCCATTGACATTCGGACAGCAGATAGAGATGCTTGTACCCTGTCATCTCCCCAAGCAGGCCTGTCATTTGGAACCTCCAGTTCGAAGTTCCCACCCAAGTGGGAAGGAGTCTCAAATGATTGCCCGAAGATTCATGATAACTGCCCATTTCCCTGCCTGTCATGCTGCCATAACCTGTCCTCTAGATTGTTTAAGTTTTGCAACCTATGCTCAAGTGAGGTCCTCATCCAAGAAAATCCTGTTGGGGAGAGAAAACAACTTCCGCTTAGCCCTGAGGGCGTGGAGTCGATCAGATGCAGTCTGAAACCTGAGGAAAAGAGAGTGGAGTCGTAACCCAACCAGACTTTGTCCAGAGCTATATCAAGGAGACTAAGGGTATCCTGAAGGAACCTAGCCCCCACTTCCATAGGATCCGGAGAGGAGTGAGGTAAGGGGAGACCTCTCACCTTGAGATTCAATTCTCTCGCTCATCTGGTGCATTCTTCCACAAGTTTTGCTTGCACCACCTCCTCAACTGCTGCAAGAGGGCTAGGAGTTTTATCCTTTGGCTGAACCACCTGTGCCCAAGAATTGATGTGTGTCTCAATTTCTTGTTTGAAGGTCGGCTTGTTGGGATTGGATTTCTTCCTGCTTGCTTTTAAGGTCGAGAATTTCTGCATGCAACGTATCATTTGGAGGATGGAGATTTTCCTGCTCTTTGCTTTCATGTAATATCTTCTTAAAGGATAAATTATCCCCTTCCACCTCCGAAACTCTGGTAGAGAGGGTGTGTATTTCAGAATGGATCTTGTTGTTTTCAGTTTCCAGGAATTCCATTTTCTGCAAAATTTGTTTTACTTAGGTTGTCCAGAATATAAGTGCTTTCCATAGCTTGATGATCTCTAACAATTCCAGAAATCATTTAAGGCCTATGGGCAAACTCCCTTTCAATATGGGGAGTTGGTTGAGATTTAACCAAATCCACAATCCAGACACTAGATACCTAATCGAGCGGGTTGCTCTACCATACACAAATAAGGTCATCATCACTGAATGGGTAGTTAAATATGGGAGGAGAAAATCCATTAATAAAGCAGAGTCTGCGGATAATAGAGTCATGGTGTGGGTACCCCTTCTCTGAGCTATGCATGCAGGTCATGGCTCATGCAACGAGGGACTACTATACTGCTGTAAATACCAGCAAAGGCTTTAGCTTACAGAGGCAAGTCCTAAGGTGTATATACACCCCACAAGACAAATCATAATTCATACAAGTTTCAGAGCAGCCCATGGAGTCAATTTACTTGCACAAAACCTAAAGAACAGCCCCATGAAATCAAGAAATTACTTTCACTAGTGTATGTATGTGGGTAAAAGAAGTGCCGAGAGTATGCAACACAACCTCCACATGGTCATCACCATTTGATATTCTCCACCATTATATATGGGGTAGAAAGTCAACCATGGTTCTTCAAGGGATGGAGTTATAGGGTGAACACCCCAAGTACAAAAGAGACCCACTCAAAAGGGAGGACTACGCCTTTAAGACACATAAATTTAACCAAAAGAAATATATATAATATTATATAGAAGAAGAAGAAGAAGAAAAAATGCATATATATATATAGAAGAAGAAAAAAAAAAATATATATATACTATATATATATAGAAAAAGAAGAAAAAAAAAAAAATATTATATATATATATATTATATATATATAATATAATAAGAAGAAAAAAAAAAAAAAAAAAATATATATAATATATATATAGAAGAAAGAAAAAAAAAAAAGAAGAAGAAAAAAAAACATATATATATATATATATAAAAGGGGGATTGTTACAAAGGACAAAGCAAAAGTATTTCTACAAGAAGAATGCAGGCAATTTAATAGTATATATTTATAATGAAGATAGTCAACTGAATGGCAGCATGGAAGGAAGAAGTAGACTTATACGAAAAAGGAAGTCAGTTATCTAAAAAGGGACTCGTGGATTACAGACTTTACCTTCAGAGGGAGTTGGAGGAAGAACATGATGCATATAGATCAGATATACACTTGGGCAGAAAGTCAAAGGATGCTCATTAACAAGATTCTGCTTATAGGTTGGTTGCCAGTTTACAGATATATGGCTATGACACTAAAAAGTCTTGATCTAGCAGCAGATTGGTTCGAACTTTGAACACGTTATTGGCAAAACTAATGTCGACACTATTGTTGGTCACTATTCAATGTTGAAAGAATGTGAAGCTAGATAATGCAAAGGAAGCAATATCGACTTCAGAGGGAGTTGGAAGCAGAAATTGACATGAAGGATCTTACAACTTGGAATTTGTAACATCGATTGATTTGGCAATGCTAATAAGAAAAGACACTATTAACGATTGAGATATTGTATGGATCCCTAGAATGATACACGGCAGATTCCTTAGCACTGTAGAGGCAAAAGATGTGGTGATTGGTATAGTCAGTTGCGAAGCAAAATGAACTACTTAATGACATGTTGGATTCGATTTTGATATTGATCAAGGCAACGTGAAGATTGACAGAGAACCAAGAAGGTAGAAGTTCTTTATGATTCGTGACATGGTGTAGGATGCAATTGTGAAGCAACAGCATGTCTCCATTGATGAAGCAGGTAGCCGATGTATTGATGATATTCCTTTTATGAAAAAGGATGGGTATTATTAGGCTTGTGGATGTCTCATCCTTGGTTGAGAGGGAGTGAGGGTGGACACCGTATTGTGTCTGTGTCATGTACTATGGCCAAGACAGCAGTCATAAGCCTAGTAAAGAACACGAGTAGGGAAAATGGTGGATTGGATAAGCATCTAAGGCTGATATTCTTTGGGGATTTGTGCTTTAACCAAAAATAACCATATGTGAAGTACATTAATCCTAGATAATAATAGTCATGAGGACTGACATGTCCTGGAGTCAAGTGTGGAAAATAAATGATCTGCACCCTTAACCCAGTTTACAAGTTTGCATGTGTTTGCTTAGGCCCAACCCGCGTGTTTTTTCATGCTGATATAAATTTTAGAATGCATTTATTGTAAACATTAAAGAGTGTTTCTACTAATTTTTCACTTTCCTATCAACTGATAATTAATGCAAAAATTATGCAAGCATTCAACACATTTGAGACACTAGTTTTTTGTCAAGCTGACCCCGGAAAAACCCCACAGCCTCTTGGGGAAAACGGGTCTTCAATGGAGGATTTTATTACTTGAGAAAATTTAAATAAGTATATAAAACATAGTATTTATCTCCCTTTTTGCTGAAGCATTAATTACACTCATTCTGGAAATTTATGCCCACTGAATTTTTCAGATTTCCACAAAATTACATGCCCAGAAATTTAGCAATTTATCTCTGCACAGCTCCTTGAAAATTGTACCCAGGATCTGCCTCAAAATTTGTGCCAACTGCTGCCTCAATTTCTGCAATTTCTGTCCTGAAGGGTGACTCTGATCTAGTGGAGAGATAGAACGTGTTAATCAAGACCTTGGTATTTTGACAATGTTGGCTATGATGATGTAAATCATCATTGATGCTTATCAATCTGGATCCTTTCTTATATGAATATTTCAACTTGAGAGTATCCTATTGTGTCATTATGAATACCTCCCTAGTTAAGAGGGAGTGTTGAAAAATGTAACTAGTGTCAGTCTTCATAATGTAATAAAAAGTAATTTTTATCATTGATATATTTATTATATTCATTATTATTATTATTTTATTTTATTTTATTTTTGGTCAAAGCATGTTCTTCATACTTATAGAGTCAAAAAGAGTCTAAGAGAATTTATTATGAGTCAAAAGAAATGTATTTGAGTCAAGTCCCATTTGGACTTTTTGTACAAAAAGAAAAAGAAATTTTATTTTTGAATCAGAGAGTGAACACAAGACCAAGTTGACCCTCCTTGGACAAGTCGGCCATGTGGCCGCTATTCGACCCTCCTGGACAGCTATATATACAAGTCAACTTGACCTCTTGGAAGCTCATTCACTCACCATCACATCATACATTGATTTTTGTGCCTAATCAAGAAGAAAGAATATCAAAGTCAAAAGAGAGAAAAAACCAAGTTTTCTGCCCTAATTATGTTCACACGTGCGAGATTTCTGCGATTTCCTAAGGCTATTACAAGGCTGCAATTCAGCCTCCACTGCAGATCCAAATTTTCTATGAGTTTGACCAGATTTCAGAGAATTTAACTAGCATTGACTTTTGTTGACTTTGACTTGTAGGAAGTGACTTGGAGGAGGGCTGAATTGGGATCTTTATGGCAGTCTTGGTCTTGGGGCTTGGATATCTCATTTTGATCTGATTCTATAAGAGAAGGATTTTTGGATTCCCCTCTTGTGGGGTTTTGCCCTGACTTGTAGACTAAATTTTGGTGTTCTTTGTTTCTTTGTGATTTTCATGTTTTATACATTTGTATAATTACTTGATCAAGAAGATAATATAAGTAATAAGAAGCCAACAAATATTCACAAGTAATTATCAAGTTAATAGAAATCAACCATTGACTTCTAGTACTTGGTTTCTCAAAAGTTTTAGTCTCGTGACTTGCTATTCTATTTCAATTATAGGCTACAATAACAGTAGCATATGCATGAAATGGGATTTTGTTCCACACTTCATAAACCACATCTGTCTTGCAATTATAATCCATTGGGAATTTTCACAACACGCACACACCCAACATCCAACATGTCCGCATGCCAGGAGGAAAGCTTTAGCAATCTCAGAGTCGGTTTTAGGAAGTCCTCATGCTGATGCGATAGAATCCTCCCGCACTCTCATACTAACAATGTTGGTCGTTTTGGTGTCTTGCCTTGTATGCCTTCTTTGGCATTTATCTGTGTGATGCCCGTGATTGCAAGGTTTTACTATAGAATGATATCCTTGTGAGTGGATTTTGTTCCACGATGTACTTATTAATTCCTCTCTTATGCGGCTATGGAAGAAGATATAGTTAATACAATTTTTTCTGCCAACCAAAAATCTTACATTCTACACTACCACAACGAAGGAAAGGAATGGGAAATGGCACGAGAAACAGGGGCTAAAGGGTTTCGATATACAGTTCCTACTGTAATTCGCATATAATGCGCATAACCGCTGTAGTTTTGTTTTCTTTCTTTTTAACTTTATAGCTGTTTGGAGTTGGAGAAAAGCCAACAAATAGTGTCTCCCTACAGTTTCCGTTTCTTGCATAAACAAGACGCCAACGTCAGCTTTATGATAACAATGTAGCTTATATTTTGAATCGCGTTTACGGCAGCGTTGTGACTGAAACTAGTAATAGAAGCACTTTGACTGCCAACCTCGGAAATAAAATTTCAGGCATGGAAGCAATCTGTGAACCCAATCATTCACGCTAGAAGACAGCTTAGACTTTTCACTGGACGTTCACTCGTGGGATTTTACCATTCACTGCCCACTCCTCCTCATCGGGAACCTTTTAGAGAGAAGTGATTTGGTTAATGCCCAAGAGCACCTGTACAAGTGAATATTCGGTGATAATTGAAATTCGTAAGTGACCGGTGCAGGTCGCGAATGTGAGTGCCTTATAGGTATAGAGTTAACCTTTTAATACCAGCTATTTTTCATTTTCTCTGGCAAGTTACAGTCAAAACTTCATTGCCAACGAGAGTAAAACAGTGAAGGGGAAAGAACTACCTTCAAATTAAGAGCCGTGTGGGGAAGCATTAACTTTCGTAGGTCGAGTTGAAGCTGCCTCGCTGGTGGCGGCAACTTGCCTCTTGAGATGACAAAACTCTTTGGCACCTTATCCCCCGTTATGTGCTGCACGTCTGACTGCACAACTTTCCCTTGTGTATGCTTCTTCTTCTGCAACGCCAAAACTTAAAACATAAATAAAATACCCTGAAGGAAGAATTTTGCAAATATCAAACACATGCGGATTTGTACTTTACCCTTGCGGTACGTCCCATTGCTGCTATTCACCAATAGTGGCCGCAAATCCCAGGGATCCGAACAGCAAAACTTCGAACCTTGACCGGTATCTGGCTAGGGTTTAGGGTTTACGCAATCAGCCCTGTCGTCAGACGATACAAAGACACGAATAGGTTCTCTGGTAATCTGTGAGAAAAGGTAACATGTCGCGTACTGGTAAGCGGAACATCATCAAGTATAGTCTAATTTTAGGTAAATATATTTAAGTAATTTTAAAATTCTTAATATGTTTTATTTCTAATTCAAAGGGTTTTAACAATGGACATGGGAGCGAGCTGTCTAGGTTCAATTATATAGTCCGTGAGTTGTTGGGTAGATAGTTTGGGGGATCGGAACGTAAGTTTGATACTCTTAGGTAGGTCTATTAATTCTCTTCTCATACAAAATAAAATAAAAACTAAAATAAATATAACTTACATTATTGCATTTACCTTATTTTTATAATAAATATAACTTACATTATTGCATTTACCTTATTTTTATAATAATAGCAGCGTAGTTCCACTTGAACATAAATTTATTGATTCATGGAATTTAAAGAAACATAAATTGTTAATTCAAAATAATATATTTTTT